>PVHY01015901.1:0-34980 GCA_004024945.1 Uropsilus gracilis
GGGGCAAGTTCATGCTGTTATCTCAAATTTTGCCTTTTGGAAAAGATCTTTATTTTGTGCTTTTGCTTAAGAAACCATATAAATCTCACCTTCCGACTTGGTCCAAATTTTACAACTGATGTGAATCAATTTGGTTTTTTACAATTTTGGTTTTGGGGAACTCTTGCACAGAAAAAGGTCAGAGTTATAAGCTCCTCCCTACCTCCTCTCCCCGCCCTCCCAGTGGTGACAATAAAATCAGAACTTAAATGGAATTTTACCATTTATGCAATCATTTCTTATCATAGAGGTACAAAAACAGTCACACAAACCATTCTGAACTTTCCTTTCAGGCAATTCAAATACACCTAAAGTCAAAGGTTTATTTAAAAAGCATTTAATAATGTTGTAGAACCACATCAGTTAGGAGAACTTTTTTAAAACATTAATTTATTTATATATAAATTTCACATCTTTGTGATCTCTGGGGTTCACCTGCCTCCCCGACTGTTCCCACCCTGTTCCATCCCACCCTCCGAGATGTGTACTTTATTTGGTTGTTGGCTTGTTTTGACTTTTCTTCATGGCTTTTCGTTTATCTTTCCCACGTCCCATATAATAGTGAAACCATTTGGTTTCTGTCTTTTTCTTTTTGACTTGTTTCTGCTAATATGATTTCTTCTAAGACCACCTATGTTATCATAAAATTGTCCAATTTGTCATGAGAACTCTTTCTGTTGGGGATGCTTATAGCAGCTTTTGGAATTAAGCCTCAAATGCCATTCTGAAGAGTAAAAAAAAACTTCTGGACTTTTTAGAGTCATATATCTTGTTTATGGAAAAAGAACAATGCTGTCCAGTAATTCTAGGTAATTCATATATTTTACTAATGAAATTTAGTAATGAAAAGCCATGACTAATAACTTCTACTTAGCTAATAAGCAAAACTTCTGTTTCTGGTCTGAAGTAAGAAAAATGAGTTGGAGGACTTTCATTAACCTACCCAGAGTGTGTTTTCCCAGTTAGGACAATAACTACCACTATAATGTGGATTAATTCTCTCTTGTTCTCTCACTCACTCACTCATGCTCTCACCCTCTTCCATACACTGCAGCATTTTTGTTGAAGCATTTTAAAGTATGTACTGAAATTTAAATAAACAGAAGAAAAGGAGAAATAATAGTGAAAACTCAGTAAGATAGACAAAAGATTTTTAAAGTATTTGAGAGGAGGCAGTGTGGACAAGAGTTAGCACAGAGGAGCAGAGCTGGAGAAACTAGGTAATGCTCGATTCCTGTAGACTTGGAAAACAGACAAGATTTGGACCTAACCACTGTGTGTCTGCCTCCAGAAAGGCTAGATTGGGTAACCATTCATCTACTCATTCAGTGGTTACAGAGAACTGCCTGGAAATCAGGACCCAAATTTGACCCATATTAGTCACAAAGGAGTAAACTCTGTGGACGAGAGAAGAAACAGGAATTAGCAGTTGTCAAGTCCTTGTTTTCTGTTTGTGTGCTAAATGTTGAATTATTACCTCATCGAATGTGGTTTGATTTAATATTATTACCACTTTTCAATGATCTAAAATGGAAGTACAGATAGGCAAGGTGACTTAAATTCCAGTTATTAAATAAGGGTATAGATATTTGAGTTCCAGTCTGAAAACAAGTGTCTGATGACACAGCAAAAAATATGATTTGGTTACAAGGATACACAAAAAGACAAGGTCAATTAATTTGTGCAAATGTTTAATTAAATTAGCAAGAATGACATAATTCAGTCTTCTAGTGTCTGGTTTTTAAGAGCCAGTGGTCAGTATATTGGAGGACAAGAGGTGACTTGTTGTGTGGTAACATGTACCTGAATAGTGTGATCCTACGTCTCATATTCAGTATTTTAAACCAATATTACTTCAATAAAAAATTTTAAAACTACAGAGAAATATAAAATTTAATAAATTATAGGCTTATATGTAAAAGTGGATGCACTATAAGTTACAACTTAGGATACAGTGTTGGGTAGACAAAAATTCATTCACAAGGTAATAAAATACACCAATCAAAAAAATGATAAACTTTATATCATCAGTATTAAAACGTGTGCTCTTATACCATTGAGAAAAAGGACAATCAACAAACTAAGAAAATTATTGTGAAATACATATACAAGGATTTTTTTTTGTTTCCAGAATATATAAATTCTTACAGGTTAACAATAAAGAAGTCAAACAATTCAAATTCATTTCATCATGCTCCAATAAAAGCAAACAGATTTTCTTTGAGTATTGGTTATTCCAGTGCTGTAGTGAGAATAGTTCAAATTAAAGATATCTTATTTTGTTTTATCACAAAGTTAGAAAATGACAAGAGAAATGATGGGAATGTGTCAGAATGAAGGAGTTTTTACTCAATTTACTAGTTAATCTTAGCATCAAAATAAATAATGAGAGTATCATTTTACAATCTATTATATAAAATAGAAACCCATGAATATGGATGATTATAAGTACTTAAGTAATCTAAAAGTTGAACAAAATTGGCAACTTCTAGAATGTAGAAGGTATGATGTAATGGATACTAAGTATCCATTTTTTATACTATTTTATTTTGTTCTTTAGGTTACAATCTCTGTGTTATTAACTTTTTCCCCCCTCCCTCCTCCCTCTGGAGCCCCTTCCATTCTCTGAAACCCCACTCTTTGTTGTTTATTAGCTGTGCTAAGTCCATTAGTCTCTTTCCTATGTTAGTGTCTTTTCTCTGGGTGAGGGACGGAGTTGTTGGGTCCAGGCGAACCTTGCTGTTAGATTTTCAGTCCTAAGTTTGTGTTGGGTGACCAGGTTATATTCATTTGTGATCTGTCCATGTTTTCTTGCTGCAGGTCGTCCTCTCCAATTCAATCCCATCTCCATTGCTTTGCTGCTTTTCCTTGTGGTCTGGTGTCCGACTTAGGGATTCTTGCCCCCAGCCAATCTTAAATTACCAGTTGATAGAGGCAGAATTATTTAACGGATGCTAGAATGAATGCTATAACCAGGTTGAAGGTTTGATGTTTGATACAAACATCCTAGAAAAGGATGTTTGTATATGCTGAATATCTGTACAAAAAACAATATTCCAATACACGAGTATATTTTATTCACATATTTACCATATTAATATTCTTCATTCCTCTCTGTTATTGCAGAATTTAACATTTCTTACAATATATTCTGTTGACACATATAATCTCTTTACTACAAACCAATTAAGATAATTAGACTGGTTAATTAGATTGATATTAGATTAATTAGATCAATCTAATTAGATTAATGATATAATTATAGATTCATTGAGTGCTAATCAATATTCCAACTGACTTTTTAAAAGTACAAGTTGAAAGTTGATCTTAAGTTTATATGAAAATATATAAACTTGGAATGCCAAAACAAAGTTGAAATGGGGCAAAGACGACATATTACTTGATTTTAGTACTCACTAAAAATCCGTGGTGCTTAGGGTAGTATAAACATAGGGGATTCAAATAAAACCAAGTAAGAATTGTGGAACATCAGTTGTTTTTCAACAATAGTACCAAAAATAATGCAGCGAAGAAAGACAATTCTATTGAAAAAAATCAGTACCCAAAAACTGAAAAAAACATGAATAAAACCCAGTGTTTGTAGCTCATACTAAGATGTATTTCAAACATTAACTTAAGGTAGATTATAGATCTAAAAAATAAAAGTTAAAATCATAAAGCCCCTAGAATAGAACATAAGAGAATACCTTTGCATATTTGAAGTAGGAATCAAGTATTTGGAATAAAAACAAAATGCAACAATCATAAAACAAAACATTGATTCGTTGGATTTTATTAAAATAAAAACACTGACTCATCAAAAGCATCTGTTAATAAAATATAAAGGCTATAGTATAGTAAAATATGAATAGAAAATGTTCACAACACATCTATATTGAAACTATATATATCCCCTATAAATCAATAGTGAAAAGACAACTTAAATAAAAATGAAAAAGTAAAAGGCCAATGCTCAAAGAACTATGGCAAATTCGAACAGGCAGGAAGTCCTTCCATGTTATTTTGACAGAAAATAGAGAATTATCATTTTTACAAGTGGTTTTGTCCAATCATAATTATCACATGTGTCTTTCTAAATTTAGTATTTGAAGATAAGAGGATGGGGAGGGGTGAAGACAGTGGGTGGGGGAAAGAACATAAGAAACTGTAGATGGCTATGAATGCTTTAATGGTGGGAGGACTTTGGTGATCACACCTGAGGGGATTAAGGGGATTAAATCATAAATTGTACAAAAATTAAATTAAAAAATAATTTTATATGCATTTTATTTTTTAATGCTCACAAAATCCTGATGATATATGTTTTATATACGCAAGTGTGTATGTATGTGTATATATATGTGCATGTGTGTATACATGTCTCATTATATCTATAATTTTATAGATGTGAAAACTTAAATGTAGAAAAATTAAGTCAAGCAATTCTCAGGGTTATTAAGACATAGAGTTCGACCAATCAAGTCCTCTGACAATGATTTGATTTTTCTATTCCACCACAACTATAATTGCCATGTATATCGAGATGCTTCCAAACTTAAATTTATATTTAAATTTCCATCTTAGTCAAATAAACTGAACCATATTGAAACTACCTTAAAAAATATAATCATTTGACTTATATACTGGGGTCGGGGAGAGTCCCAAAGGTTTCTACTGAATGCATTCATGGCTATAGGTACCCTATGAAATATTTTATTTAATATTTCATTTTACTGCTTAGATAAGTCAGAAATCACTTTACTTTTATTAACTCAGATTATAATCCACATTAATCACCATTTCAAATACACCAAATCTCATTCTCCTATTGCTCAAAATTTATCACATAACAATATTCCATCTTCCCATCTAGTTATATATCTAAAACTTGCTTCCTCAAGGTCTCTTCTAACTGAACTTTAAAACTACTCTCATCAAGATACTGCCAAATAGGTTTTTATTAAAAATAGATTTGATGACATCAATATTAGTAATTTTTAACTCTTGTTTGATCATCATTAATTAAATGCTAAAAATTTTTAAAAGTAGAAATGGCTGCTGCACTTCACTCTTAAGCTCAATGATACTTTTCTCCTTTTCATGGAAAAACTATTCTGAATGAAAATTCTTCTGTAATGTTTACAAAAAAATTAGTGCCCAGAACATAGTAGACATAAACATTGTTACCTCAGTGAAATAAAAGTGCTAATAGAGATTAAAAATAAGTATTGTAAGAAGGATAAAGCATACTTATTCTAAATTTGTACTTGTTCATTGTGATAGTTGGGTTCCTTCTAGAAGCTAGAGTCTGAAGCAAGGATGAAGTGGAGGCAATTTATTTGGGAGATGCAGGGACCAGCAAGGGAGTGGGCAGAAATGATTTAGGGAAGCAGGCAGTCAGTAAGGGACTTGCAATTAAACCAGTTTCCACAGTGGACAACCTAATTTTGATCTCCAGGAAAGCTCTGGCAATTTACTCTCAGAATCAGTCCAACTGATAGATAAAGGAACAGGTATTTATATCCTCCATCAACATTTTTGGTAAAGAGCCCTGGGCATGATATTAATGTGTTAATTCAAAATCATTTCTGGCGCTCCATGCAGGCAGGCAAAATGAGTTCTGACAGCTTAAGGGCAAATCTACAACAAAACTACAAGATTTGGTCGTTGAAAATCAGACTGACATGCACAGAGATGCACAGGAAATTTAAGGGGACAGAAGTTGAGGTTCAAAAGCACCCCCACAAGCCAGGATGAGATCTTAGACAAAAGAGTCAAAAGTTCAACCATAATACAAGTAATAATCACTATAATAAAATAATGCAAATCAATATAGCTCTTTAATTTACTCCTCTGAAAACTGAATTATTTCCCTCTCATTGTATATCATGTTAGTCTGGAATAGTAAAACTACTCTAGGTGCAAAGTAAAACTTGGTGCAAAATCTTAAAGTAACAATTTTCAATCTTCAAAGATAAGTTTTTTTCTCATAGATGAGTCTATAGGTAGAAAGTACAAGTCTTATGTTATTAAGAAAAATAAATTATATCAGAATAAATTTTACCACAGTAATTATAGGAAACCTTCATAAGATATCTGGGTAGTTCTAAATATGATTTATAATCAATCACAGGATCATTGATGTAGAAAACTGGTACTGCCTAAAACAGTTTAAAACAAGCTTCTTCTAGCCCTGGTTCTCGAACATGTCCAGCACCTGCAGGGGGGCAGGGCCTGAGCAGGTGGTGGTTGTGGGGCCTGGCCCGATCCAGGGGGCAGGCCTGGACAGGGCGGGGTGGGGCCTGACCTGGGGGTGGGGCAAAGTAAAAAAAAAAAAAGAAAATAAATAAATAAAACAAGCTTCTTCTCACCATAAAGCAGAAACACTTTTCAAACTGTCCTAGAAAGGAACAGCAGAAAGGTACATGAAAACTAGGAAGTCTACTGCATCAGCCATGACCCTTTCCAGCACCATTCTGGCATGACACATGAGAGTTCTGTTTGCTCTGGTCCCCTCAAAACCAATTAATTCTGAGTAAAAATGACAGATATCTCTTCTGTGTCAGAGCATTTAAGCCTTATCCCATTTTCTAACTGGCTTGGGGACAAACAGCGTTTGAGGTGATAACTTCTTCCTGGGATGGGTGCTTGAATATGACTGAACAGAGCAGACTATTGATCTGAAAGTCATTGAACTTATTTTAAGTCACTGATATTTTGTTTTGAGGTTATTATTGTTACTAAGCATTGCCTTGTTGATGCTGACTGATAAACACAGACTGCTTGAATCTGAGTCTAGTTCCTAATATTAGTAAAGCTGGAAGCCTGTAGTCACAATTTTATCTTTTTGCCAAGGTTTATGGACTATGATAGGAAATAATCATCCATAAACACGGGTCAGCTTTGTTTCTGCACTCAATAAGTGAAGGGGAATTTTTAAAATAAAACAAGCATTTAATATCAGAGGAAAAATACTTGTGCTCTGAACACAAATTTAGTATAAGTAAATTATTATGGTGATTTCAGGTAAGTTTTTACTTTGTTTCTTACTAAGACTATTATGAATAAATTTGGTGATTTTTTATTAATTAGAATATTGATATTTGATATGAATAGTGATATGGTAATTTTTTAATTCAATGTCTCACCATTTCTTTAGATTAGCTTTTTTTGGTGATTATAAAAGCATACAGTGAAAATTTAACATGTCTCGGTAGGCTTTCTTTGGGCATTTTACTCTGTAGATAAATTAAAATAAATAGATTGATATATAGAAAATCTCAATTTGTTCATTAATGGAAGGAAATACATTTTATTTTTGTACTATTAGTAGTAACTATTAGCTGGATAATTAACCAAATACGGACTTTAGGACCTGACCACCAAATATGTTGATTCCAGCCCTGACCTTGTACAGGGCCTGAGCAAATTAACGTGAAATTTTCTTCATCTGTAAAATGGGCATAAAAAAGCAAGTCTGAGGTTTTCCGTGAGAATTTAGTTAGCTGAGCAATATAAAGCCCTTAGCATAAAGTCTAGCATCTAAAGCTCTGAGAAAATACAAACGGATTTATTTTCTGCATGGTTTTAATTTCTAATCTGCCTCTCAGAATCGTATTGCTTTATAATCTATTTCCAGTTGAAACACATTTGTGGTCTTATTTGTGCTTACAAAGTAAGTGAATAATTTGTACTTACTACTTATTTGTACCCAAATAGGTGATGAGAAAATGCATATTTGATAAAGTCACAAAGGAAAAGACAACTTGCTTGTCAGTTACAACATTACCAACAAAGAATAATACTTAAATGGAAATGGTTTTTTGGATAGTTAGTGACACTGAGAAATATTTGTCAGTTCTCAGGAAATTTCTCCTGGTGACTTCTGAGGGAGAAGATGGCTGGCCTGGCCCCTCTAAGGACATCTAACAATGCAGCTCAGTGAGTGACCAGTGAATTGGGATATAGCAGTTACATTTCAATTTCCATTGTATTTTAATAATGCTTCAGTCTTTATGGAGGATTGAAGTTTAACTGGAATATCCACAGCTGGAGAACTCACATACTGCATTGTTTACATGGGCCCCCACTATCTCAACATGGCTTAGGTTCTGAAGAATCTTCCTTTGTAAACAAATACACTGTCCAGAATCCACAACACTGCAACCTCAGTGTATGATGAGTTAGTCAGGCTTTTTCCTTCATTAACTTGTGCATCTAGCACCTGGGGTATTGTGTCTTCCTCACGATTGTATGACCCAGTGGGTGTACACACCTGAACCTGGGAGAGAGGAGATAAAGGGGCAGAGAGAATGAGCGTGGCATCAGGCCTGACCCAAAGCTCCCACCCATTTTCTTTGTTCTTCTCCTTGTCCTTATCCTGAATGTCCTGGAAATCTTTTTATCATTTTAAAAAATAGATTGCATACATGAACATGCAGAGAAGAACCAGAGACCAGAGAGAGAGAGAGAGAGAGAGAGAGAGGCCAGATAAAGAGTGAGAAATTTCCTGGGGGGAGTGGCTGGGGGGGGGGTCTTGCCTGCCTCTCAGTCCTCCAAGCCCTGGCTCTGCACTGCTCTGCATGGTGTGTCTGTGTAACTGATGAAACCAATAAGGAACCTGTGCAGATTGATTCCTTATATTGCCCCTACAATTAACGACAAGGATTGGTTGCATTACACTTAGTAAATATCACTGCCCATTATCTGTGAATAAAGTTTTCTATAGTGACTTAGTAATCTAGGGGAAGAGGTTGAGTCCAAGGAGATAGCAGTTTTCACTTGCTGCCAAACATCATGAGCATCTACCCATCAGTCTTTTCTCCTATATGAGTTACCTTAGAGACCTGACATCTCTCGTTTAGTCTTACTCTCAAATATTCTTTTGGTGAGATGG
Source organism: Uropsilus gracilis (assembly GCA_004024945.1). Lineage (NCBI taxonomy): Eukaryota > Metazoa > Chordata > Mammalia > Eulipotyphla > Talpidae > Uropsilus > Uropsilus gracilis. The sequence continues at coordinate 8,936 of PVHY01015901.1, forward strand.
CTATTTTACCTGAGCTTGGGCTTTTCTCACCCAATGATGAAACACATCAACTGACTTTTTATTTTAACTCAATCTATCCACCAATAGTTAAATATTGGAGGAAAGATTTCCTTGTGTTTGCTTTGGCAGCACATACACTAAAATTGCAGCAAAGATTTCCAAGACATGACAAAATGTTCAGCATCACTAATAATCAGGGAAATGCAGATCAAAACCAAAATGAGGTACCATCTTACACCAGTAAGAATGACCCATATTAAAAAAATGGGCAACAACAAATGCTTGTGTGGATGTGGAGAAAAAGGAACACTGCTGGAGGGAATGCAACCTACCCAGTCACTAGGAAGAACTGTATGGAGGACCCTTTAACTACTGAAAATGGAACTACCATTCAACCCAGCAATTTTACTTCTGGGAATCTACCCAAAGGACACCAACAAGCTAATTCAAAAAGACACCATTACTCAGATATTTATTGCAGCACTATTTATAATAGCCAGGATATAGAAACAACCCAAATGCCCCCAAACAGATCGATGGATCAGAAAGTTATAGTAGATGTACATAATGGACTATTATTCATCAATCAAAAAAGACAATTTTGATGCATTTTGTTAACAATGTAATGGATGAACCTAGAAGGAGTCATATCAGTGGAAATAAGTCAGAAAGATAAAGAGGAATACTGGATGATCTCACCTGTTTGCAGGATATGGGGCAAACAAACAAAAAATGACAAGTAAAATTTAAAACTGTCAGCAGAACTGAAGTATAGAGCAAGAGAGGGGGAGGGGGTAATATTAGGAGAGGGATGGTTACAAGAGATTAAGATGTTGGTTCAAGATGACAAGGTGGTGGGAGAACCTCGGGGTAGACAATGATGTAAAATACACACACCCCCCCACCCCCCCACCCCCACACATACACACACATATGCAATCAATTTTTAAAATTAAAAAAAAAAGATTTCCAGGACATTCAGGTTCAGGACAAGGAGAAGAACAAAGATAATGGGTGGGAGCTTTACGTCAGGCCTGATGCCACATCATTCAAGATGCAACCCTGAGGGGCAGCAAGGGGAAGCATGTCTGGAAAACAGGGGTGGAGAAGCCACACACAAGGTGGCAGAACTACTTGGTAGCAATTGCTACTACAGTAGACTCTGACTGTGACTGCTGGCAGAGCTGTGAGCAAATCAGAGTCTGTGCTCAAGGCTGCCTTCCTCCTCAGGAGTGGGAGCTGGCTGGAGAAATGGCGCCTTCCTGCTGTGGGTCTCAAAGCAACGTGCCTCCCCCAAGCAGCCTTAGGTCATTACAGGCACAACTAATTTGCTCAGTCTTTTTCCATAAAGATCTCTGCTCCTCACTCTTTTATGTTTCTAGATAACATTTAAAGTGTTTTTGCTACAGATTTTCCTGAAGGTGTCATTTTTCTAGAACTCATTCTCAGAAGATGAGCAATAAGACAAAATCCAAAAACTCAAGATAAAGTAATTTTCTGCTATGAAGTGCATGCTGTCTTTTCATGGGCATAGCTTCTGCTACAATAGTCTTGTTTCCACAAAGAAATCAGAGACCTGGACATGAGGAGGACAACACAACAGTTTTATTCCAAGTTTGGTAAATTTTTGCCTTATATGATAGACCAAGAATCTTTTCTGAAATTATTCATTGTTACAATAAAGATTATCTTCTTACAGAGAATGAATCTTTTCTTCAATTTAGTTTTTCATTTTTGCAAGACTCAAAAAAAAAATCCCCCCACTTACTTCTTACCCTTTTTCTTCCAAATTGCTCACTTTTTCTACATGCTTTTCTAAATTTTTCCTTTTCCCCAGCCTCCCTGTATTCAGTTTCAATTTATCAGTTGGCCTGGAAGCATTTGCTATGATGGCCTTGTCATGGGAAGAGCCTCAGGATAGTCAACATCACCTGTTTCACACAAACCCACACTTTTCCATTTCACACATTAGGTTCTTCTTTCTTTTTATAGATTGCATATATATATATACATACATACACACATATATTTACATATATATTACATCATTGTCTGCTCTGGTGTTCTCCCATCACCTTATCATTTGTGAACCCTCTTAATCTCTTGTGCCCTCCCCCTTCATCAATTTTACTCCCCTTCCCCTTCCCCTACTCTATGCCTCAGGTCTGTTAGCAGTTTTAAATTGTTCTTTTCTGTTACTTTATTTGTTTTCACTATATCCCTCATATAAGTGAGACCATCCCATATTTCTCTTTTACTTTCTGGCTAATTTCCACTAACATGATTCCTTCTAGCTCCATCCATGTTGCTGTGAATAGCATAAGTTTGTCTTTGATTGATGAATAATCAATCCATTGTGCAAATATTCCACATCTTTTTCAGTTATTCATCAGTTTGGGGGCACTTGGGTTGTTTCCATATCTTGGTGACTGTAAATAGTGTTGGGATAAACATCCAGGTACAATGTCTTTTTGAGTTATTTTCAGTTTCATTAGTTTGAGGGTCCTCCACACAGCCTTCCATAGTGGCTGAACCAGTTTGTATTCCCACCAGCAGTATAAGAGTGTTCCTTTTTCTCTGCATCCATACCAGCACTTGTTGCCCATTTTTTTTTTGTTTGTTTTGTTTATAATATGGGTCATTCTTACCGGTGTAAGATGGTAGATGGTATCTCATTGTGGTTTTGATTTACATTTCCCTGGTTACTAGTGATATTAGGTTTCTTATTTCATTCCACACTTTCCTTCAGAGGAAAATGCCTAATATGAAATTCTGTCAGGCTAATATTTTGGCACTGAAGTCAGAGAATAATACTTAGATGGAAACAGTCTTTTGGATATGTAATGACACTGAGAGCTTTCAGTTCTCAGAAAATTTCTCCTGGTGGACTTCTACATTTTTTCCAGGAAGAGGCCCAGAAAAATCAACATTTTTTGTTGTGGTTATTATATGATAAACACTCATGCAGTGAAAGCTTTTTCAAGGTAGGATCACCTACTACATCTGCTTATGTTCTTGAACTTGCACTTTAAGATTGTGATGGAGGAAAAAAATAGTAATAGGAAATTGACAAACTTTTTTGCTGTTTTTCAAGTACAACCAAGACTCTGGAAAATACCAATCAAATCTGAATAAGCTTCTCTAAAGTGGAAAGAAGAAAGACCAATAGAGACATTGATCCCCAAGGAATGACGTAGTGAAGTTCTCTGGGATTCTCTGGGTTTGCTTTTGGCTCATATATCCCAGACTTGGAACTGGATAAGCTAACTACCAGAAATACCAGCAGTGTAGACAAACTGCACACACACACACACACACACACACACACACACACTCCTCAGTAAAGCCTGCTCTGTCTAGAGTCAAAAAATGAGGAGGGGAGCAATGTAACAACTTTTAAGCAGTAATTTCTCAACTTCAACCCCCCACGGAAGAAAACTACCCCCTGTCCCTATCCACATTAGCAAGTTCAAGTGTGGCACCAAGAATTTCACCTTTGCAAGGTTGTGGTGAACTGCACTGACATCAATGCATATGAATGTCACAGAAGGTTAAGTGGGTCCCTGGGACTTTCACCGGATCGTTCTGTCACATTACTCTCTCTTCATCCATCACTCCCCTGCAGTGAGAGACTCCTCCCACTGTCATCTGGAGTGGTATTCATGAGACCTTGGGGAAGATGAGGCCATTCACCAGTGTGGATACCTGCAGCAGCCTCCAGAGATTTAAGTTGGGTGGAAAAAGTCAGTTCCAAAAGGTCACACACTCTGTCATCCCATTTATATAACACTTTTTGAAATAACAAAATTATGAAAATAGAGAGTGGATTAGTGGTTGTTAGGGGTTGAGAAGGGAATGAGGGTGGGAGGGAAATAAAGTTAGCTACAAAAGGGCAGTTGGAGGGATCACTGTGCTGATGGAAATGTTCTGGATTTTAACAGTTTCTGTGTCAATATCCTGGTTGTGATATTATGCTACAGTTTTTGCAAGATGCTTTCATTTTTGAAAGTCATATACTGCAAAGTAGAAAAAATGCAGGGGTGGAGGCTGGGCACCTCAGCTGACTCTCAGACTGGGGCGGGGGTATCAGTAGGTTCTGCTACCTTCCAGGCCCAACCCTAGTCCCAGTTGGGCTGGGAGTAGTGAGTGAAAAATCTCCCCTGACTGCCAGGGTCCAGGAGGAGCCTAGCACACCTCTGCTGCAGCTTAGGCTGTTGGCAGGGATGTAGCCCAGGCATGACCCACACCATTGGGGTCTTAGGGTTATGGGGTCTCAGGGTCTTCCGAAGGCAGGTCTGATAAGGAAGGGTGTGGAGCTGCAACAAGGTGGCATATTTGGAAAGCTGACATGGAATTAGCAATTGTGGAAGAAATTTGAAAGCCTTGGAGAAGTGGAACAGTGAGGAACTCTGGAGAAGAAGCAAAGAGAAGACACTGGAGAAAGACTGGAATTTGCAGAGTGCCTGCCTCAGTTTTGGAGGGGCAAAGGACATGTGTCTTGGACACATCTTGGACATGTGTCTTTGGGACCTTTGGGACTGAAAATGGTGACTGGGGTAAGATAACTGCCACTTGTGACATTAAGGACTTTTCATATTTCCTGTTAATTTCCCTTGTTAATAAAACCCTGTTGTTTGAACTGCATTTTTGACTGGCAACCGCTCTGCACAGGTGAGACCTGATTTCAGTATACTCAGGACCTGTTGTGTCAGGAACCACTGAGACAGGAAGGTGAAACCAGCGATGGAGGTGACTTGTCACTGATTCCTATCTGCATCATGTTTGGCACTGGGGAATCAAACCCCAGGCCCAAAGTGATGTGCAACATGAAAGAGGCTCTCTCTTTCACCAATCAATGGGGGAAGAAAGTCACAATGATTAGTGTGGTTCCATGGCAGAACTGCTAACAGGAGAGAGGAGAGGAGCTGGACCAACCACCTGGGGAAATCTGTCCCCAGCAGGGAACGCCTCCACCGCCAGCAACTGGGAGTTGGCTTCTCAAACCCAGATATAACTTGTGACAGACACCAAAAGGGATCCTGGAGAACCAGCAACTTGTAACAGACACCAACAAGGATCCTGGAGAAATGCACTACATCCACCCTACAAGTTCCTGATGTACTTGACCTGATTATCTGCCTCAGCTACTCCTGGAGATCCAAACAGCCTCATCTGTTGCTGTACAGGAGTGCACATTATACCCAGGAAAAATGGACATAGTTCCAGAAAAAGAAAAGACCAGTGGGCCAAACATGTATCAACAGCTTGCAGCAAGAGTGGAGTGACCAGAGGGGGAAAGGTGGGTGGGGAATTAGGGGTACAATACAACCATAACTATGTGTCCAATTATTGTATGATAATTACTAAATAAAAAGTTAATCAAAAAAAGAAAATATAAAGCAGAAAAAGAAAGCAATAAAAGATTTACAAATGAAAAAAAAAACAAAGTAGAAAAAATGATACAAGAATCTCTGTACTATTCTTACAACTGTGTGTGAATTTCTTCCAAGTGTGTGAATTTACAATTATCTCAAAAATAAAACTTAAGAAAAGGAAATGTGTCATTAGATCAGAAGGCACAGTAATGGACAATGATATTCTTGTAGAATACTCTCTGCTTTTCATATGTGTGCATACACAGAGACTGGTGTGCACACACAAACACACACACACACACACACGCAAATAAAATATAGACTCCCTGGGAGTGGATTTTCTTTCCACTGTGACTCTCAAACAAACTTCCATATGGTTTTCTATACTCACTTGGTATAGACGAAATAAAAACTTATTGTCTGGTCCTAGAGCCAGTGTGTCTTCTTCCTGTAATAATTCCTGCAGGTAATAATTCCCACAACCCCCCTGACTAAGGCTACCTGATAATTGGGAAAAGGAATATTTTTTTAGAGATAACTGAATTTTTTGTTTGCATCCTGGGAGAGCTGTGTTTCTATTTGCACTTCCAGCTCATCCGAATCCACATGAACATTCTCTAGCCTGCAGGGCAAGTATTCCTAAACACACTACGAGTCCCACCTCTCAGCAGGGTCAAGGCCTACATGTCTGCAGACGTGGTACAGGCTGTGTGCCTCCCTTCACCTCTCAGTCCACAGTTGCCAAGTAGTCAAGGAGACTGAACTGGATGATGCCTCAGATTGGTATCAAGTGTTCCCTGGAGCTCAGGATTTAGTGAGAGCAGCTGCTGTGCTCACCTCTCCTTTCCTCAAAGCTCTGATCTGGCAGCCCAGTGGAAGTTCAAGTTTCAATTTGACCCCTGTAATGACCGCTTTCTATTCTGGCGTAGGATGTCATCTGACCTGGGTTCTGTTCACTGTACTGTGTCACTTGAGCCAAGCACGGCCTCTACTTGGGCGCTCTACTTGGGTCCTAGACATGCTATTTGTAAACTTGTGATAATTACAAAATTAATATCCATTCTGTCAACCTTGAGTATTACAAAACACCTGCTCTGTTACAAAACACTGGCTCTAGGACCAGACAAGGAGTGTTTATTTTGTCTATAACGAGTATAGAAAACCAAATGGAAGTTTGTTTGAGAGTATAGGGATAAAAATTATTTCAGATAGCGTGTGGCTCAAGGCAGATGTTAGTTATTGCGTAGTATCAGCTCTAGCATATAAAACACAGTCACTGCCAGATCATGGCAAGTTGGAGGTGAGAACCCAAATTCTGTACTTGTGGCTCCAGTGGGTTGTGTTTCAATATCACGTGAAGACAGCACCAGGAGACAGATATGGACAGTGATCCAGGGCTGCCTCAACCTGTTCAAAGTGCTGGGAATCTGATTTGCTTTCTGCTCCTTGGAAGATGGCTGCTTCCTCTCAGCCGCTCCTGGGTTTAATGGCTAAGGTGACCAGTATAGGAGAATAGAGTCTTCTGAATCTGGCGTCCAAAGCTTCCGTGAATCCAGACTGAAGCTCACAGACTGCGTTCCTTTAGACAATCCATTTAACCTCTCTGGACCTTAATGTACTCTTCCGAGGAATGGACATCCTAATGTCCTTCTCAATTTTTGTTTCTACAATTAATAAAATGTGCCAAAAGTTGTTACATACCTCAAAAACTAGCACAATAAGAATTCTATATTATTATCCTTATTTGATCTCATTCTATATGAAAACATTGGTTAAAAAAAAGTAATGATACTAATAACGATGTTTGCTTTCTTCTTTTTCTCCTGGGCCTGGAAAAATGAGTAGGAAACTGGTGTCTTCTGTCTGGGGTAGGTGGTAATTTCAGGTCATTCAGTTTCATGTATTATGTTGTCATTGCTTGGGACCCCTCCTCTTTACCTGACTGATTCTAGCCCCCTCTTCAATACTCCATGGAGTTATTCTTTCCTCTAGGAAGCCTTCTTAAGCCCTCTAAAGAGGTCTATATACATCTCCTGTGTATGTTCTGTCTACTGGCCCTTCTACTTAGAAAAACAATTTCCAATATGCGTATTATACTTCATCGAAACTGTCTTTCCCTTTGCAGTTAATAGATAAGTGAGCACTACAAAAACAACTAAAATTCTAATGTGAAAAGAGATTCTTGGCCTTCTCTAGTTCCTCCAGCTAACCCCAAGCTTAACACTGTTTCTGTTATTTGTATATGAATGCCAAACTGGAGGAAGTGTGCTCCAAAGATTGAAATAGCCATCTGACCTCATGAAGTTCTAGTTTAATTTATTAGATAGACACAGTCACGTCATTCAGCAAGAAGGTGTGAAGGACTAAGAGGATGCCAGAGAACTGAGACCAGAAGCAAAGGGAAAACAAACAAACACTCTGAGAGAAACTCCTCATATCAGAAGGTGTCTGGCAGTGAGATTTAGTAATGGCCACTGTGGAGAAGGCTCACTTTTCAGCAGTGTGGAAGGTCAGGCAGGAGATAATAGCCTGCGATAAGTCACTCATGTCTTATTATCATTTTGGCCTTGGGAGACAAACAGTCAAGGTCTCGCCTATGTTTTATGTAACTAAAGAAACTCTGAACTCTGGAGCTTGGAAGATTCATCACTTCCTGTTACCTGTCACCAGCATGTTCATCTAGTAGCACAAACTAAGCATGTCGGTGCCCTTCTGTGTCCTCATAGAGCACGGAAACATCACCAAAGTGTTGCCTGTGTTTGTGTCTGTCTATTTATATGCATGCAAGGGTGTATGTATTAATCATGTTTTCTGTATTTTATGAAGCATTGACATTTGGGGAACTTGAGGCCCTTCCCAGGGTTAGACAACTCTTAGCAAGCTTGTATTTGAAACGCAATCCAACCTATGCAGAGTCCAGACCCAACAACCTCCTTTGTCAAACACACAGTAAAACAAAATCCTCCTCCTGACCGGGGAGCAGATATCAGACAAGTGGAAACCATCATTTAGCCCAGATTATTCAAACTGAATAATCACAAGATGAATTTGTTTATCTACCTTGCCTTACTCATTCCTTCCTGAAAAATACTCAATAAAATCTCTGGTCAATGCTTTTTTGCTCAATCCCATGTGTCTCCTGACCACTCCTGGTGCTTTTCCTGTGGCCTGACACTGTGTGGCTTGACCATCCTCTGGGGAACAAGTAACCAGCTCTCTCTTCAGTCTCTGTCATCTCTGTTCAGTGGGTCTCACCAACATGAAGAAAAGAAATATGATGTACATTGTCGTACATGGTCATGGATGAGTAGGTCTGGGACATGCAATGGAAAGATGACACACTGGTTTTCGACAATTGACTTTAATGGGTCTATGGGCCTGACCACATGGGAGACTGGATAAATGTGTTGGGAGCTTGGAGAAGAGTCTGGTGTTGAAGTGCAGCTTTAGTGCCGTCACCATCAAGCATATAACTAAAAAGGTGAAAATGTGTTCCCTCCAAGGACAGTGAAAGGTTAGAGTGTAGCAAGGTTTGAGGGGAAGACTGAAAGAGGCCTCCCCAAGATCCTGGGAAGAAACAGAGAATGAGGTGAGAGGCTAACTACAAAGGATTTCAGAGAAGCTGAAGGACTAACAGTGTCAGTGGTACTGGGGACAGGTCAAAGGTGACACAGAAGTAAGGTGAAGGGGTACCATTTAAAATGCTGCTTGTGATTTATTTCTATATGCAGAATCCCAAATTGAGCCTGGAGAAAGCACAGGAGATGGAGAAAGCACAAGAGAGACAGAATTTTCTTGAAAATGTACCGTTTTTAAAGCCATGGTCTATACATAAGGTGAAGGTGATGGTGTTTTAAATCTTAAGTTGTATTGATTCTCTCACACTGACTGCTTGTGCCATTAAGAAGGGAAACTGCTGATTTTGCATACAACCAGACTATCTTTTCTTAAAATCTCCATAAATGCTGTGAGGCCAGAGAGCTAAGCATCCATTAGTAAGCAGTGTGTTCACCATTCCACTGATCCAGTCCTAAGTGCTTCCTGGACACTGGGTGGTTGCCTCTGCCATGCTGACTTCCCTCCTGGTCATACCGCAGGATAAGGTGTGCCTACTCAGCGGTAGTCAGGGAAGCCGTCCAAGTGAAGATTATTTAAAATGAAATTTACTTTCTCTTTTTCCAGCAAGTGGATCTGACTTCTCTCAAGATTTCTTTGAGCTGCAAATCTTGCTGAGGTCAGCATGGAATGTGAGAAAAGGTTAAAGATCTGGAGGGGGAATCATAGCATTTGGCACATTGATAGGACACAGTCAATGTTTGGGAAATGAAGGAAGTAATGAAAATCCAAGTGCAAAGTGTCCAGCACATTCCTTGCACACGGTGGAGGGAGCCTCTTTATTGCTTCTGTTACTTACTTGTGACCCTCTTCTCCTTTCCTATCTCCCTTTATAATGCTCAGTTCTCGTGACAATTTTAATCAGCTTTTTGCTCCACCAAGAATCTTTTAAATTATAGAGGAAGGTTCCAAAATTAGTCCTTTCCTTTATGAGAAGGAAGGAAGGATGGCTCTGCTAGGATTGCTAGATCACGGTGATAAGAAAGAAAAATATCACATCAAAGGACTATGGTAGTGAAACTACAATACCAAGGACTGAAAGGACACAGCGCAAAGTAAAAGGAATAAAGGAGACAATTGAAGACCAGGGAATGACAGATTTAAAAGAACTGTGACTATAGAGAAAGGACTTATTGATCTAAGTCTTTGGTCATTAAATCAAATGACAAACAGGAAGAAAACATGGAAGACAATTTCTCTAAGTTATAAGTAGCCACAATTGCATTGTAGTGAATTAAGCAGAAGCCCAGTCCAAGACTAATATGGAAGAAAAGAAACAGTGGCAGAGAGTGTAAGAACTTGATTGGAGCCTCTGTGCTGAACATCCTAGTTCATCCTGGCACCCATAGTGAGGTGCCTATGGGCTTATTTTGCAAATATTTCCACTGCATGTAGCTCTGGCTACTTGACCCCAATGGTCAGACGAGATCCATGGAGACTGCCACCAGCTTGGGACCACATCAGCGTCCCCTCAGCTGCCATGATATAGAATACTGGTGAGTCCAACCCAGTTCAGACTCACTGAGTCCCTATCCCACTCTTGACTTTGTCCCTTTCCCACTCTTGACTCCTTCCTATGTGCTCACCAGCCTCATTGCTGAGCTTCTGATGCTCCTTGTGTCCATGTTGTGCATCTTATGGCAGTCCAGAATCTGCGTCTTCAGACAATGCACAATTCTGTTATGGAGCAACCATTTTGATCTTTGTGTGTGTGTCTTTATAAATGATTGTCACTGAACTATGAGGAAGTCTGCTGAAAACAGAAAAATATTGGGAGTCAGAAAAAAGTACCTTTTCTTAGGATTGGATGAAGACTTACTGGCTGATGTACAGTTCTGAAAAATAGCACTGTGCTTTGGGGCTAGCAAGAGGGTTGGAGGTGTATGAAGCAACACTCCAACAATGGAACTAAAGCCAACTTCACCTTGCTGCTTTTTGTGACCCTATTATTTAATATTTGTGTCTCAGAATGAATAGGGAGAAATAAACATCACTTCGCAAAACCCTTAAAAAAGAATAGCAAGTAAAAAGCAATTCATTTCCGCAGTAATTTACTAAGTCTTTATTATGTCTAAAACTACACTTCCAAAAGTCAAAGATATCTATCTAGTCCCTGACACTTAAGAACCCACAACCCAGAAAATGAAAATACAGTGTAAGCCGATAATTTTAAGTCCATGTATTGAGAGGTACACAGTACTAGTCTAGTGTGTGCTTCCGTAGTGTAGTGATTATCTTGTTTGTCTCACAGTACTAGTCTTCTCTATAATGTTTTCCCTTTTTAGCTTTATTTTTTATTGATTGTACATATATATGTATATATGTGTATGTGTGTATATATATATATATATATAAAACATCATTGTCTACCCTGAGGTTCTGAAACCACCTTATCACTCATGAACAATCTTAATCGTTTGTGCCCTCCCCCATTTTCTTCTTCCCCCTCTCTTGCTCTGTGTTTCAGTTCTATATTTTTGGCAGTTTTTAATTTTTCTTGTTCATTTGTTTGTTTTCCCTATATCCCTCATAAAAGTGAGATCATCCTGTACTTCCCTCTTTCTTAGTCCGCTAATAAGATTCTTTCTAGCTCCGTCCATGTTGTTGCAAATGACATAAGTTTGTCTTCTTTGATTGATGCCTAATATTCCATTGTGTAAATATACCGTATCTTTTTCAGCCATTTATCAGTTTTGGGGCATTTGGGTTGTTTCCATATTTTGGCAATTGTAAATAGTGCTGCAATAAACATGCGCGTACAGTTGTCCTTTATAATGTTTTTTTTTCAGGACTGCCACCTGGACTTGTACAAGTTACCAATGGTCCTGATAGAAAAAGGGAAAAATTGCTTATGTTTAAGGGATGAAGAAAGGGACAGGTTAGGAAAAGTTGTTAGGTAAGGTAAGGCTAACTTCTATAATAAAACTCAAATGATTTCATGACCATGCAAATTTATGTCCCATCCATGTAAATGCCCAATGTGAATGTCCCAGATTGGCTAGGTCCTCCCTTCATGTATTAATTCCAGGGTTCAGACTCTTCACATTTTATGGTTGCACTATTGTTGTGGGTTTTTTGTTTTTTTTTTTTTTTGAGACTAGGGTAGTCCCAATGCCCAGGGTAGTCCCAATCCCACAGATTCAAGTGATCCCCAGCTTCAGCCTCCCGGGTAGTTGAGATTACAGGTGCACACCATCATATCCAGTTATTTTTTGAGACTAGGTCTTGCTACATTGCCTGGGGTAGTCTCGAACTCGTGGACTCAAGCAATTGCTAGCCTCAGCCTCCCTCCCTAGGTTGGAGTTAAAGATGCACGCCACCACACCTGGTCCTGGTTGCACCATTATGTAAAGCCTCATACTTGAAGCACAAGAAAAACAAGATAGCACTAAAAACTTTAGCTTGCATTACCACTCACCTTCCTTGAGTATGAATGACACAAAGAGTTTGCCCTCACATTCTAGAGGTGAGAATTAGTCATGTTCCTTGACCTAAGAAGAGGGGCAGTTAGGAGATATCATTTTTAGTTGGGCACTCACTTTCCAGAAACTACTCTCTGATGTGGAAGTAAAGAAAAAATTGTTGATGGGTAGTTAGCTGCCACAGCAATAACAAGAAGTTCATAAGATAGAAGGATAGGCTGTAAGAGTAGGGAGGCAGGGAGGTAAGTAGCCTGGGGTCACACTGTAATCATACAGAGGAGCTTATACTCAAGGAAAATTCCAGAGGTGATGTTTGAGGGGTGAAGAGATTTCTCAGTGAAATAGGACTATATGGAGCATGTAGCCCTCCAAGAACAGTGCCCAAGAGAGGACAGGTCACTGTGTGTTCTTCACTCACCCATAATTGCAAAACTGGCTCAGAGAACAATAATAGGGTTTATTTACTTATGTATTTATTTTTATAGTTTCTGAATATTTTATTTTATTATATATTTATTTCATCATCATCTACCCCACAGTTTTCCCACCACCTTATAATCTGTGAACCATCTTAATCTCTTGTGCCCATCCCTCCCCTGATTTTACCCTCCTGCTCCTCTCTTGCTCTATGCTTCAGTTCTGTTGACAGTTTTAAATTTCTCTTGTTTGCTTGTTAGTTTTCTCAATATCCCTCATACAAGTGAGACCATCCAGTATTTATTTTTTTCTTTCTGGCTTATTTCTGCTAACATGATTCCTTCTAGCCCATCCATGTTGCTACAAATGACATGTTTATTTTCTTTGATTGAGGAATAATATTCCACTGTGTACATATATCACAACTTTCCAACCCATTCATCTGTTTGGGGGTATTTGGGTTGTTTCCATGTTCTGACTCTTGTAAATAGTGCTGCAAAAAACATCTAAGTACAGGTGTCCTTTTGAATTAGTGTTTTTGTAACCTTTGGGTAGATTCCCAGAAGTGGAATTGTTGGATCGAATGGTAGTTTCCTTTTCAGTAGACTGAAGGTCCTCCACATAGCTTTCCATAGTGGCTGGACCAGTTTGCATTTAATAGGACTTACTTAACAGAGGAAACACAGAGTTTCAGGCCACATGTGGCCAGCTATCTCACCCCAGATAGAGGCCACAGTGTCCAGAGGTCTGAAACAATAGGCTGCTCCTCCACATTGGTACATCTGGCTAATGAGGAACACAGGCAGCTGGAGGTGCTCACACATACCAGCAGCCCGCAGCAGCACTCTGAAGGATGCTGGACCAGATAACAACAAAGGCATTCAGTGCCACCAAAAGGCTGTGCCGCATGATCCATATACAGGTCCCTGAGACACCAGGCCCAGGGTCCTTGGCATTCCTTCAGGCAGCACCAAGAGGCAGGTCTAGCATCTGGGTCCCTACAGAACTCTTGGGCTTCTCTGTCTTTGGGGCCAGCTGCTGGGAGTATTCTCCTTCTTCTTTTTGAGGTAGGTTCAAGGCAATACAAGTTCTGGGGGTCTGGGTGAATCTCACACTGGCTACTATACTGCCTGATATTCCCTTTTAGGGTCCCCTCACCACAAATGATCATCCTGGCTGGACCACTTAACCTGGTTGGTCCCTAGGGAGGGCTTGTCTATAGGCAACAGCTTTTGATGCAAGCAGGTAAACCCACTACATTTTTCTAACAATTCCTGCTGCTTAAGCAGCAATGGGCAAAAACCAGTCTTGCTCAGCAGTCTGCACTGTAGGGTTACAGTTATACAGCAGGGTTTTTATTTTCTAACACCCAATGTTCAAAAGCTCTCAATGTTTCTCTATCCCCACAACAGGGTTCTGTTTCCCTCAAAAACCTTTTCAAGAGAGGAGGACCTCAGGAATGGCTCACAAACTAGAGCAGATATCCTCTTTGCTTCAATAGTCCATCCCAGTTGAAATGCCCTTCAGCATTATCTAAAATACTGCCTTTTACAGAAACCAAACGGTTTCACTAATATATGGGTAATAGGAAAAGAAAACAAAAGGCCAGGAGGAAACATCTAAACAAGCTAATATCCAAACTAAAGAACACAACTGGGGGTGGGGGAAGATGGGAGGGGATGATCAGGGAGGTGATCCCTGGGGACTACAAAGATGTGAAACATATATATATATATAAACAAATAATAAATAAATATTACTGCCTTTTACTATAACAAAAAGTGAAAATTTACATTTTTTGTTGCCAGGGGTGCCAGTAAAACCCCTCAATTACACTTTTCCCCAGTGTTGGAGGTTTGATTATCTCAGACACTTGAGCTGATGGGATGGAGTGCTCACCAGCTGTGACACTGTGCTCTGTAAAGAACCATCGCACGGTGGGCTGGTACTTCTCGGGAATATAAAACTGCGTTTTAAATTCAAGTTTTAGAAAAACCTTCAAACATTATCTTGGTACAAGCTCCTTAGATATTTAGGAGTTTTTAAAAGCAGCTCATGCTCTTTTTCCTTTCAGTCTTTGCTTTGAGGATTTAATTAACTTTTGACCAAGCTGTTCTACATTTCCAAGGGATTGAGTGGTTGGTTCTAAAATGGATTTTTGTTTAAAAAAATCTAAATCATGAAGATGTTTGTTGAATGGGCATTCTGATCTTCAAAAGCCATCTGCCCACCCCCACCCCACTCCCAGATATATTCTGAGAGGAAAGATCCCTCTTACACAGATATAAGAACCCAGGAGGCAGAGGGTCGAGATCAGAGACTTCAGATCTTTCTACTGAATGCCATTCACTTACAGCAGGTCCTCCAATGTCACTTCTTTTGATGTTATTTCAGTATAAATTGATGAGAAAAGATTCCAGCTCACATTGAACAAAATGATGTTGGGTGTTATTGGAGGACCTAGTTTTGTTATATATAATTTTGCTGAAAACTGCTGTTTCTAACATTAAGTGACATTAAGTGAAGACTTACTGTGCTTCACTACACTTCCGTGGAGGCACACAATTGATCAAAGGCATAGGGTTTTCTGAGGACTCTTGTCACCATCATGTCAAAGTTACAATCTTGATTTCAACAAATTAGTGTATAATGGGTTGGGAAGGCAAACAAGTTCTCATGGTTCTACTAGTGTAGATATGGGATTGCCTTATTTCCCTCCCATCTCTCCTTCAATCCTACTACCAAATATTTGGAAATCTCATCAGGAGACTGGCTTAAGCAGAAGCAACCAATCCCCAAACTTGAGAATGATTGTTTCATTTGTTTTTCATTCCTTTACCCTCTCCTGACACTCAGTGGGAGTCTTTGTTAACAATATACTGACATCAGACTCTTCCGTGAGAACTTCACAATTCACCTTCTCCATGATTCTGCCAGAGAAACAATGAACTCTATTCCAATATACCAGTTTCATGTCTCCCTTCCTACTTTAGATCCTTGTTTTATCAATGATGTCTTTTCTTTCTGGTAGCTTTACATTTGCAATCTATCCTTACAAAAGTATCAAGTGTTTTGTGCTGTAAATGCTTGCTTTGCAGCACTTGTTAAGCTTCTTTAACTTCCTTAAAACCTCTTTCTCCTCCCCTTCTTTTTTATTCTTTCCTCTCCAAACTTCTTTAAACTTATTTTCCTACTTCTCTTTGACTTCCAACCCCAGCTATAACACTGGTTCTTTTCCTAAATTCTAAAGACAGTATCTTTTCTTCTTTCTACACAATATATGTGTTCTTCTACCATCTACCCAGGCTTTTGCATCCGGAATTACTTTATATCCTTTAGTAAACAATTTTATTTCTTGAACTTCAATGATCACTTTTATGCAAATCGACCAAGTAGGAAGGAAATCTCAAGATACTTTTAGCCACATTGTAATAAAAGTGTACAAATCAAAAAGCTATAATTTAGAACATAATGAGCAATAATTCCATGGGAGGCATAATACATTACAAAAAAAAACTTATTTAGAAGCTCATAGAAAGGACCAGTGATTTGACTGTTTCTGAACTTTTATTTTACAACATGAAAATAAAAGGTAAGAAAAGGCTATATCTAAGTTTTACCTCAAAACATCAAGGATTTATATAGCACTTTTTTCTGTTGTTTGTTTTTTTCTCGTTTATTTTTATTGTTCCAGTGTCTTAACTTATATCTTGGGGGGGGGGAGAGGAATGAGAAGTTAGTGAATGGAAAAACAGGCAACTCAGCTTTTAGATTTTTCTAATTTAGTACTTCATAAAATAACTTTAAGGAAATTGCTTTTTTCATTTATTTGAGGGAAAAATTACATATCGCAGATAATTATTTTTATTTGTAAGTATTTTTAATTTATCATTTTACAACAACTGTGATTTATGAAAATAGCATCACCTCCCAATTCTCCTCAGAGAGCAGATGGAGATTAGTGTCTCCTTTCCTAATATTTTTTTTTGATTGGTGATCTATAATTACGTTGTTAGGACACCCTGACAAATGGTGAAATTATTGGAACCTGATCCTTTTAAGCTCATCAGTTCTTCATTCTTTTCACCCTTTTTTCTCACTCACTTCCTTATTACATATTCTACTTATTTTCCTCTTTATTTAGAATATCTCTTTTGCATTTGCTTTTCACTTATTAGTGACATTCTTAGATACTATGGTACCACTCTGTTTTAAGGTAGAGTATGTCTCATAGGCTACAAGCCATTTTGAGTTTCTTACCAAAAATCACAATAAATTATGACATTATTAATAAAAACTAAAGTTTCTTTCAACACTGATGAAAACAACAAAAGACAAAAATATAAGCTATTTTTGTATTTCCTGTTTAATTGTATCTTTTTAAAAAATCAACATAGCGGCGCATGCCTGTCATCCCAGCTACCTAGGAAGCTGAGGCTGGGGATTGCTTGAGTCTGTGGTACTCCAGGCAACAAGGACCTGCAGTTCCATGGACAAAAACAGCAACACCTAGTCTCAAAAAAAAAAAAAAAAATCAACATAGCCTTACTTCACAATAGTGGATGTGATTTAGGGATATAAATCCACACCCCTAAATTTGGATGTATTCTATCACACAACATGCCCAACACCAATGTACCAATAATTCTCTGTAACAGTCATTGGCTGTTTCCTTTTAATCCTGTTCTCAATCCTCCTTTTCGAATAGTCTCAATTTTGCAGTCAGATATCTAGGATTTCTTTTGGATCAGTTTGTCAATACCTATGCTCTATTTCTTAGTATTCTACACATGAGTGAAATCACCAGTATTTCTTTCTCTCTTTTTCTTTTTTTATTTATTACATTACTTATTTTGTTTTACCTTGTTATCTACCCTGCGGTTCTCCCACCACCTTATTACCCCTAAACCAGTGTCTTAGTTTCTTGTGCCCCGGCCGCCCCCGATTTTCTTCTCTACTCCTCTCTTGCTCTCTGCTTCAATTTTGCTAAAAATTAGTTTTAAATTTTCTGTCTGTTAAATTTTTTTCCCTTTGCCCCTCATATAAGTGAGACCATCCAATATTTCTCTTTTTCTTTCTGGCTTATTTCTGCAAGCACGATTCCTTCTAGTTCATCCATAAGGCATATGAAAGAATGCTTAACATAACTAATAATCAGGGTAATGCAAATCAAAACCAAAATGAGATATCATCTTACTTCAGTAAGAATGACCCACATCTGTTCTTTTTTACTGTCAACACTGTCTTGTCTCCTGTGTGGCACGGCTGCTCATTTGTTTGCATCTAAGATTTATTTATCAACTGTTCATCAAAGAAAAGAACACTTTTGAATATAGGCAAGACTCGCTGTTCAAATCATCAGGAGACCATTTAATTCAGTGCTTGACTGACTAAAATAAGGTGGTTAAACTGCAAAATGATTTAATCAAGAAGGTTTGCTGTAGCTCTAACCAAGGGTATAGTGACGGTTTTCAAGAATTACTCTGGAGAGTAATGTGGGTCTCTAGGAACAGGACCATGTTGTAGGGAGTATAAATGGCCAAAAAGCAGAATTTAGGAGCTAATATTTGGATTCCTAAGCAGTCAGTTCCTCTTCATAAGCTTCCAACATGTCCCTGGTGGAAGATGCTTCCAGTGAGTTAGCATCAGAGACCAGCAATGTCCCTTTCATTTTGAAAGTATTACTTAGTAGAAGTAAGTTCAGTGGTAAGGTTAGAAAAATGTCAAGGTTCCCTTATACGACGAGGAAAACGGTTTTTCAAAGGATAAATGGGTGGGGAAGGATAAAATTATAATTCTCATAAAACATAATAAACTTGTGTCAAGTATTTAAATGGTTTTGTTAGTGAATGAGCCAGTAAGATACTTAGTTCAAAGGAGAATCCCAAGACCATGCATATACAGGGAATAAGGAATGTTGGAACAAATTTATATTCATGCAAAATAGGTCTATACAAAGCAAAATGATCTATTGTATTTGCTCAGCCATGTATTTTTCTGGTCAAGGGTCATGAAGGGTTTTCTGATTATCACTTTTGTACTGCTATCAGGATTTCTGGTTATTATCTATTTTATCAGAATTATAAAATAGCTCCAAGATAATGAAAGGCAGGACTGTAGAGATATTTGCTAATAATTTTTTTTCTAATTTCAGAATCTTTCACTATCTTTCTGGATGCCTGGGAGTCAAGGACTTCTTCACAAAGCAGGGACTGAAGACACTCCAACAATAAGCCATGATGATTCCTGGACTCCCTTCTCAAATGGATACTCTCTTAATAATACAGTTTTATTCTCTGCCAATCAATGAACCCAAGACCCCACATTCCCTGGAAGCATCACAGACAGGCTGGTTTGGACAAAGACTATGCCAAGCATTTTATATACCTTCTCTTACTTAGTTTCACAATAATTTGAGAGTTTAATTATCCTATTCATAAGTCCAGAAAGAATCAAAGAATCTTTTCTAAATTGTACAAAATCTGCGGTAAACAAATGGCAGAGATGGAATTCAAATCTATCGACTTTGGATGCTATTTACTCAGACACAACAGCATCTCAATGCTCAGACTCCTTGGTTCTTAGTCAATGTCTCCATCAGTAACTGAACAGGGGCCAAATACTGCCTCTTCACTGGACTAGGGCTAAACTTTCTGAACTAGACTGACAGGGAACATACAAAACTACCCAAATTTACACCAAGGAAAATGACCCTGCAAATTCTGTGAGTGCCGCAGAAAGAGGAGGAATAGAATAAGTCAACGCTTTCTTCATAGCACTTAACACATTGTCTTGTATCAAGTGTGCTTATATAATGGCATATATATTATGTGTCTAATGATTCACATTCAATGGTCCATGTAATTCTTATAAGATATCTAAAAACAGGATAATACTTTGATGCCTTTTTTTAAATACCAGGAGACTGAGGTTTAGAAAAATAAATAACTTGCCCAAGAACATAGAGGAAGTGATAGGAGGTGTCCATTCTGTTCATTACTGTGTCTTGAGACCCCTTGAAATTGGATTTTTCCATGTTTGAAAAAGAAGAAGGAATCACAGATCTTGTGAGGTGTTGCTGACTGCAGGACACTAATTCTGTTAGCTGAGCAAATTTTCACATGGAGAAAGGGCACTCAAATAAATGGATGTCCCACTTTTCTTCTCTACATGCTGGTGTTTAAAACTCATGTTGCTTTATGGGAATAAGAGATCAGTCATGTCAGCTGAAAAATAAGTGGGAATACCTCAGTGCAAACTGTGAGGAGGTCTCAGGTGGACCTGACTCCAGTCCTGGCTGGATTCAGAGAGTCATCATCATCTGGGCTCTTCTCTCCATCTCTGTCTTCAGTTCTGTTTCTCTGGGTGTGGGCCTTCCCTTTCCTACCGCAGATATCACCTTCCGGTGACTTGGAAAGATAATGGAAACGTCTGTGATTTGTAACATTTTTGTAATATTTTCCTTAAACCAGTGAGTAGTTAATGAAAAACCTGCTCCTTTCTTGGGCTCTGGTCCTGTAAGAAGAGGCAAGGATACTCTGAGTGAGCAGCCTTACTGAGAGGACCACTTTGTCAGGGGATATGGTGAAGCACTAGTGACGGCAGCAACCAGGAACAGAAGGCGGCATGGTCCTCAGAGGAAAAGCGGATACTGTTGTCAAGGAAAGGTAGGAAGACTGCTGAGTAGCTAGAAACAACAGACTTCCCCAGAGTATATTTATGAGTACGATTTCCCTTCCAATGTATACAAAACATTTAACTCAATAAAAATAGGGTATTTGTGATCATTTCTAATAGAATTCATTGTATACATGTATGTGATTCAATCCTTAATCCTTCTTTTTCCATAAAGACATTTTGTAAACAAAATGATTAAGAATTATTTTTTAACTTTGGCTCCAATTGAGCTTTTATATTTGTGAGATTTGCAGATTTGCAGATTCTTGTGATGCTTTGAAAAAACAGGTATAGATCAGAGCAGAACAAATAGAAAAAAATAAGCTAGAAATAATGAACCTAAATAATGAGATTCCTAGAAGGACATTTACAACCTGAGCAGTCTTTTGTGATGAATAAATGATAGTAATATTATAAACAGTTACTACTTGCATAATGTGGTTCCTAATTTTAAAGAATTGGCACCTCACATTTTTCTATTCAAATGAATAGAATTGTGTTAATTGAGCTTTTTAATGATGAACATAGATCAATTTAGAGAGCGAATATTTTCACATATTTTCTGAAGTCCCTAATTATGATTACATTACTTATCAAATGTTCATTTGTAACTCAGTTTCTGAGAACTTGGGACACATTTTTCCAAAAGAAGTAATGTTATATTCACTAAGCTAGTGCCTTGTACAGGTCCATAAAGCCTTCCTGGTCTAGAAACATAGGCACTGTGTTATTCTAAAGGACCTGTAATGTTTTCATGGGATAACATGTCTGTGTGGGACTCTATGGGATAAGTGAGTTAAACTCTTTTCTCCATTAGCCTGTATGACCAGCTCCTAAGATATTGACTCTTCCTCACGATTGTGTGGTCCAGTAGGTATGCACATGTGTAAGTGTGCACAGCTGGATTTAGGAGATAGGGAATAAAGAGACACATGAGAGAGCATGAGATAATGCCAGTAAGAGAAAGCCAAGAGAAAGAGTGTGATGGTTTCTGGAGGGATAGTGGGTTTGTTTGCTTTCCAACCTAGCTGGTGGTTCTGTGTAACTGCTAAACTAATAAAGAACCTATACAGATTGTGATCCTGATACCTATGCACTACAATTGGTGACAAGAACTGGTTATATTACAGGTTCTAATTTGGGATTCTGGAAGTATCTCATCCTCCTACTTCACCTTCACTGAGTGTGAGTAGAGATTTTAACTCCAGATCTTCAGCATCTGTGATTAGCCTGTAGGCAAGAAAGGGTTGAGGATGAAGAAGAGGAGCTCTGTGAGGAGACCTGGGCAGGGAATGGGAAGGGAGTGATGTGGCACAGATCTGGTAACCCATTAAAAACAACCCAGTAAGGTGAACTGCTTGGCTAGGTAAGTAACTGATGAACTGAAGGAAGGGTTGGCAAGACCAGTTTTACTAGATCTGACGATAAGGATTACTTAGACAAAATTCACAGGTCAAGTTCAAGTTGGGCTTTTACAAAGCTATCCTTAGAGAGTACATAACTGATATCTAGAAGGAAGGTTTAACTTTCTCCTTGGGAAACATTGCCCAGAAAACCAAAGTCACAGAGGGGAAAGTAACTGCTGAAAGTGGAGAAAGCGAACAGGAAGACAATGCCATCAATCAATGAGAAAGTCAGATTGGGCAACAAATGCAAACAGATGTCCAGGGTTGGGGGGTGGCTGGTCACCAATAGTTTCTGGGCAATATTTTAGGTTTTTAAGATCTGAGTGATCTTGTGTGATCCAGTCCATTGTTACAGAAGACATGATCCTTATTGGCTGGATTTAGGGGTGATTCTGCTTCTGGGAGGAATCTGTGAGTGAGGAGATGACAGTAGGGGATGAGAAACAGAAACATCTGAAACAAACCAATTCTGACATTGTAGCAATCATTTGACTTTCTCTGGCCCCTGGGTAGGTAGCTGCATTCCAGGTAACAGTCTCTGTGTTAGTTTTTTTATTCTATTTTTCAGTATTGTCCTACTCTCTTCCTTTTTATTACCATTTATCAAAAAGCAAATTTTTAATCTCAAATATCCCTTCTCCTTCCTTATTTTGTAATAGGCAGTTCTTTTGAGATTTCAAAAGGTCTTTCTTACTTGCTCTGATGGAAAAACAAAATAGGGTAAAAAAAAAATCTCCCTCTTAAGTATTTTTCATCCATTATTTTTCCTATAGTTCACATAAAAAAATCAAATGTTCCATGAACATGCTAGGGATCTTTGTACACAAATAACTGAAAGGAGATTTCCTTCACTGTTTTAAAGAAAATGTAGGTTATACTTATTTGGATTTTTCCTCCCAGAGACCAAAACAATGGTGATGGGTCAGAGAGATTCCTCTTAGAAATGTGAAGGTTGGACAAATGAATGACAGGAACTGTTAGTATAGCTGATACCCATGTGAAAACTTAAGATAATACAATTCAAACTCTGCACAAATGATTTTACTCCTAATCTATTCACATCTCGTACTTGTCTCAAAGCAGACAATGTTATAAAAAGCACATTATCAAAGAACATCTATCTGAAATTGAAGTTACACTCTGGGGGGAAGCTTGAAGGCATAGGACTGACACTAGACCATGTGAATACATTGGACTTCAGTGGAGCATATATTAGTTTTGTCTCATGGGGAGAAGTCAAAACATTATTCTATATCATACTTACTTTGAAGTATCTACTGGCCTATTGATATGAACTGAATTGAATCACAGAAAAATGACTTTTTTCCAAGGTTTCTTTTGAAGCATCCAGAATATTGAGCTCAGAGAATGTTACATTAAGCAGATGGAAGGTCAGTCTTAACATGAAAATAACTGCTATTATTTTTTGCTACTTTAATATTAAATACATTTTGGTTAATTTTTCTTTCAATCTGGCAGACCAGACATATTCTTGTAATATTCTTGTAAATCCTTACATGATGATTTTACAAAGCAACCAGCCTGCAACACTAAAAATATGTTCTTACCCTGAGTACTGGAAGTATATGTTCCACTAGACTCTAACTTCTAGTGCAACTTTTCATCCTTGTATAATTTAGCTATTTCCTTTTCTGTACCTGTTAGCATCTAACAGTGTGATAATAATATGAAATAAGTCATAAGATAGTTTATATATTCTGTAAGGTCACATAACTTGCATTTTTATTATAAGAAACAATATAACATCACCTTCCAGATACTTTCTGGAACATCATAGTAGCTTTGGTTACTCAAAGTCTTAAGGACAGTAGGAATGCTCTGACTAAATACAATGAAGAAAATTGATCTGTTCCTACGAATACAGTAAAGGTCATCCTGCTTTTAATATCAGGATACACAGTTCAAAACCAGCTACTGAAAATGGTGGTTTCAGATACAGAACTAACAATTACAAATTTCCTTAAAACTATGCTCTAAAGCAAAAGTCGTTATTTTATTGTGCCTCTATATTTAGTTTCAGGATATTTTCTTCTTCTTTTTTTTTTAAACTAAACGAGTCTAGTGAAATGCGAGAAGAGAGAGTCCTAGATAACTGTTCCACCCAACGTGAGAAGCTGATGGTGACCCCAAAAGGAAAGAATTGAACAAGCGGTGAGTCATCGCCTAGTCCTTGCGCATAGCATCGTCATCATTACGGGTTGGCCCTCCTCCTTTAGAAAGCTATGTAGAGAAGCACAACACAAAAAAAAACAAAACACACCACACAAAAACTCCATAGGGAAAACAGGAGAAAAAACCCACAAATTCCACACAAATATTTGTGTTTTTCAAACACCTCCGAGGCCAGCAGGACCTGAGAGGACCACAAAAGATGTGTTTGTCTTACTCCATTTTCCCTTCCATTGTGGCACTGCGGAAGGAATTCCATGTGCAAGGAATAGATAAAAGACAATGTTACAGGTGAGACAACTCCTATATCAGAGTAAAATAAACATTCAGTTGACACAGAACATATTGTGGATGAAGAAGGAATTTAAATTTACTTAGGGAAAATAAAAAAAATAAAACCTTAAAAAAAACTGGAAAAACAGGACAATAGATATAAAAACAATGAAGACATTAATCTTTAAATGATTTTTAAGTAAATATTGACAAAATAGTGATCATTTGTAAAAACAAAAACTATTTCTTTAATCAGTGAAACATAAATTCTGGGAGCCTAATAAAGAAAAAAATTGATAGAACATAAATGATAAACAATAGAAATTGGAGAAGAAATATAACTATAGATGGGTTATAAAGTAAAAACTTCAATGAGATTTAGTATTCTTCTAGGATAAAATATTCTGTTGATAAATAGATTACTTACTGAATAAAAGTAATCAGAAAAATAGGAAATGGATAATAGAGATCAGAGGAAAATGGAATAATCCCTTTAAAGTGCTGAGGTAAAATAATTTCCAAAATAGAATTTACCAGTGATTAAAATTAACATTCAAGAGTAAAGATTGTCAGATTTCAGACAAAAAGAGGATGTAAAATGAACAAAAGAGCCGAAATTAGGAAGCAGAAACAAATATGTAATACAGATGAGAACAAAAATTAAATAGAAAACAAAGGAAAAATAGAGATCAGAGGTTGACAAATGGAATCATGGACCAAACCAAGCCTGCAGTCTGTTTTTATATGTCCCAGAAGCTAAATATGGTTTTTGGATTTAAAGTTTTAGATTAAAAAGAGGAAAATATGTAGCAGAGACCACATGTGATCCAAGGAGTCTGAGTTATTTCTTGTGTGTCTCTGCAGAGAAGTTTGCTGACCGCTGAACTAAACCAAATGTTGATTATTTTAAACATCAATTAAAAAGGCTAACCGGTGTTTTTTTTTTTTTTTCCTCCGTCTTGTAGTTCTCTCGCTTTAAGAGCCTGGTTCCACTCTTTGCTTGCTTGGGGAGTTCCTCTGAGGACATGGATGTAAGCTGATGGTTGGTCTGGTTGGTCTCCATGACTATGGTTTGCCGCTCAGCTGTCAGGCAGCTGCCACGTCGTGGCCTTCCTCCCACATTCCAGTGGGGAAACGCCTCACTTTTATTGAAGGCCACTAAGCCAGGAGTCTAGCTCCTAGGCCCGGGGATCTGCGTTGGAGCATCCCTGCCATGCTGTCTCACAGCTCTGCATTCTGTGGTTCTGCCCAGCCTGTTTTTGGGTCCCAACCAGGGAAATCATGTGTTAGGGCTTTAAATTGTATTCTTCACTTGAAATGTTAGGTCATTTGTGGTCCCCCCTCCATCCCTCCTGGTCTCCCACCTGTTCTGGAAGGTTACCCACACCCAGTCCTCCAGACCCGTACTTAGGCACCGGAGCCCCGCCCACCCGTGTTCCCAGCCTTGAAGAACCTGCAGGCCTGGGGGGGAAAGCGAGTGAGGTGGCTGTATAAAGCCCAAGTGGCCACAGTTAAAAGAAAAAAGAACAAATAACACAAACAAGTAAAACAGACTGAGAGCAAAAAGGTGCAGACATTCTGCAAAAAAAGGAACAGTCACTGACGGCTTCCAAATGAGCTCAGACTGGTTGCCCAATGCAAGTTAAGACTGGAAATCTGAGCAGCATGGT
>PVHY01015902.1:0-34989 GCA_004024945.1 Uropsilus gracilis
CCCCCCCCCCCCTTCCAGGGCTCATCCAGCTTAGGGAGCTTACCCAGGAATCTTGACCCCCTTTGCTCCCTGCTGGCAAGGGAGCTTGGACAGCTAGGGACCCAGGCATACAGGCAGCCCTCAAGAGGCTGCCTACTTGTGGGCAGGACTCAAGTCCCCTCCCTGTCCCCACACCAGGACCTCCCTGCACAGGGCCGGGGCCCAGATAGCTGAGCCTGCACCGTTCCATGCTCCCCTTGGGATAGGAGCAGGGGGCAACATGGCTTCATGGATCTGGGCTACAGATGTCTCTGCCCTGTGCAGCAGCCATCGCTGGTGGGTGGTGCCACCAAATCATGTTAAAAAAATGTAAATGAATTATCCTATTTATTTTTCACAACAGCACTATAAAGTATGTACTGTTAGCTTATTGTCTGATTTTGCAGATAAGAAAACTGTACAGTAATGATTACATAATAGGGTGAAGAAAACAGTGAGCAGTGCAGATAGAACTTGTCTTGACAACAGTGTGTGAGTCCTTTTAACTCCTAGCACACAAGAGTTCCCTACTGATCATAAATACCTTTGGCATTTCAAGCCTTTCATTTCCCAACGACATTCACAGCTAATTGGGTTCTCTTGCCTTGCTTTTATATGACTTTACTCTTCTGTTTGAGAAACTAACTCCTCCCTGACAATACTCTTCCTTGTAGTCTAATGTATTATAACTCCTGGACAGATTTTGTACCTGAGTATTTTCTAAGGAGGATGTTACTCTAGTAAAATGCACTGTGTGATGATGTTGATTTGATGCAGGCTGCCTACCTAATGATGTTCCTGTCATTTTGTGTGGCCTTCTCCACAGGATACGTTCATCTTGAGCACCATGGATGTCTTTTTTTTTTTTCTACATAAAACCTCAGTCATATTTATATAGTTATGGCCCATCCGTCTTCCCCATCCCCAATAACCCCCTCCAGGTCCTCCCACCTCTCTTCCCCACAAGTCATTGATCAGTGCTTGACCCATTGGTCTCTTCCTTTTGTGGTACAATGTCTTTTTTTTTTTTTTCCTGGTAGGGGCCTGCAGTCTGTGGTGCTTAGAATTCCAGGGGTAGCTTTATAGCAGGTAACTCATCTGATCATGTCTGGAACCTCCTATTGGTCTGCAACATGGAGTTGCCATGGATACCTTTTAAAATTCTAACCTTGGTTGAGTGTAAGCAATTTATAACATGTTATGTGTTGCCTAATTCTTGTACAAAGTTGTCTCCAACTAAGTAATAGATCCATGGAAATCAAAGATTATTTTAGTGCCCACTCTTTAAAAAGGATTGGAGTGATGCCGTATAAAGGAAAGAGAGAGAAAGACAGAGAGAGAGAGAGTGAATGTCCTTGCTTTTTACCACTGAGGACAAGTTTCCACTGGGAACTTCACATCAGTGCTAAAGATCCAAACTTCATCAAGTCCAGACAGCCCTGTCTGACCTGAAAGATACCCAGGACCCAAATCAAGACTCTTCTGGAGTCAGGGCTCTTTTGAGGGGTCCTTAACTAATCTGGCATTATTCATCCATGTTGAATGTGGACAGTTTGTGGACAGATACTATGTTAACTTTTTAGGTATTTCTCATCAGCCTATAAAAACTTTATTTCTCCCATAACAGAGTAAAATCTGTCCTATGATACTAGATTTTAAGTTCTTACAAAAGTCAACAAAGTAGTCTACATTTTAATGTATGCAATTAGAAATTTATTAAATATGTCCAAGATGCTTGTGATGAGTATTTGAATTTGAACCAGCTCTAGTGAATAAATCCTAGGGTACACTTTGCCTTCTTTTATCCCAGGGTTTATCTGTTTTCATAGAACATGAAATGGCATAGTTAGCATAACCTACTTAACAGGTATTTACTTAGGACTAGTGAGTGTTTTTCACTGTTGCAAACATGACAGAATAATGACAGAATATAATGTCTGCCATAAAAGACCTATTGCTTAATTGGAAACAATTTTGGACTGGAATTAGGCAGCACATAATATAAAATAAATTACTTATACTAAAGACCCTACGTAGAAGAAGATCCTTCATTTGTCCTATCTTTTCCTTCTTCTCTATAAATGAAAAATGAAAAAATATAAGGCATGCTTGCTAAATATCTAGAAAGGACAAAACTGGGAGTGAGAAATGGAAGACTTATATGCTGATAATAGAAATATTGATTGGTTACAACAAACAAGTTTAAATGAACAGGATTAAATAGAAAGTCCTACTTCAGCTTCAAAAATTCAATATTTTAAGATTCAGATGTGAAGAAATTGTCATTTTCAGTTTCAAAAAGAGTCCTGCAGACTTTTTCATTAACTTAAACTTCACTCAATACCCTAAAATGATTGCAAAGCCCTAGGGACCAGGTAGGCACTGTGAGATCTTATCACCTGATCAACTTGTAAATGCAGACTCATTGTCCTTTAATGTACAGGTCAGTAGAGAAAATTCCCACTAACTAGGTCTCATTGGGGATAGACATAACAGACGAAGAAGGTCATATTTGATAAAACGTCCTATAGTATAGAAGGAGACTAAACTGGTGAGTGACAGGGAAACCAGGCTGTATAGAAATACTGAGTGACCACAGGATGTTTAGTCTAGAGAAGAAAAGATTATGGGACTTTGATGGTTGTTTTCCAACATTTAGAAAGTTATTGTTTGACTATAAGAGGAGCTCTAAGACTTTTTTGGGTTATTTCAGTTCACCCAGTAGGGTGAAAGTTAGAGAGGGGCAGATTTATTTTGATGGCTTCAAAAGATTTCCTGCCAACTTGGGAAAGTCTGCCTCTAAAGGTACCTGGATTCACAAGCATTTCAGTAGAAATTAGCTGACCATCTGCTGCCTTCTTTTTGAAAGGACTACAATTTGTCGGCTGCCAGAAAGATCTCTAAGAATCTTTCCTGTTTCCAGTTCTTTCACGTTTATTACACTAAGAAACAACTTTTCATATGCCTTCCTTAAGGCTTCCAACTCACAAGAATTTTGCTAACCTACAACTAATGAGTTTGTTTCCTCTCATTTCCTACCTTTTCTAGCTGAAGCAACCAACCCTTGCTTGGTTAAATGGAATGTCACGGTAAATATACCCCAAGCATTACAATATAATGGATTAGAACATAGATTATGTCTCATTCACCAGTTGGACATGTGAATACCAGTGCTCATCAGAACACATAAAGAGGGGGAAATCTGGCTTTAAAGTGAGGAGATAGTCCAAGGAAAGGAGAGAGCAAGCCAGTAGCATGAGTTGCCCTCATCGCTGTTTGAGCAGGTGGACTAAATCACGGAATGGTGAGCCCTGTGCAAACAACTTAAACCACCACACTCACCATGAGTGTGACATGGACTAAGAGCCTTAGATATTATCTTACAATGATCTTGGAGTTTCCTCAAGGAAGAAGGCGGAAAGCTGTGCGCATTTAGACTGTAATCTGCGCATGCCCAGGCATAGCCCAACCCACAACGAGCAATGAGCCGCTCTCTTCCCTGTTTTGTGAGCTTAGAGTTTAAATATGTCCTCCTAACTCCCTCCTAGGAACCAGGCTACATTTTTCTTTCCTGCACTGGCTCCCACATGCCCTAGCCTCTCTAATGAAACCTACCTTGGCTTAACTACACTGAGTGCTCTCTGCTGAATTCTGTTCCTAGAGGGCAAAAGACACACTCTTTTGCCTTTCTGTAGCTGTGAGGCAAATGGTGAGAGGAAGTTCACATACCACAGTCCTTTAAGTGGACCATAGATAAGTTCCCACGTACATGTCTGTGCCTCACAGGACAGGAGAAATGGTTCCCTGAGCTGTTTGAATACCAGAGTAGTGGAGGCACTGCTAGTTCCATAAAGCTGCCCTAACAGTTGCTATGAACATCTCTGCCACCCAAGTCTCTCAGCATCGTGCAGACAACTGCTGTGTTTCTGGAGGTGTCTGGATGTTAAAAAGAGAAAGAACTAATGAACTACCACATCTCCAAGTTGACATTTCTGTTGTCAACTTACAACTAAGGAATGCTTTGGCATGAAAATTGACTTCAGTACAACTAAATGTACAATTTCAGGCACAGACTAATGACATAGCCCAGTAAATTAGTTGCTATTGTCAAAAATGGTTTTTAACTCTTTATTTCTTGCCAAATGCATCCTTTTGTCATCATACCAATCTACTTAGATTAGAAGGATGAGACTTTATAGCTTTTATCTTCTATAAGCTTATAGTTATAGAAATTAACAAGTAAACAGAGATAAAAGCTCAGTTCTAGTTATTACGAATAGCCAAATAAGCATGTTACAGTGAGGCAGGATTTTTTGCTTTTAATTTGAAGCATTTAAATGATAGAAAAACAATTCTTTTAATAACAGTCACTAAGAAAAGTTTGTTAAAAGAGAATTTCCAAATTAGTCCTAAAGTTTCAGACTATGGACACTTTATGGAACTTCAAATAGTTACTAACAATGACAATATTATTCAGTAAACAGGAAAAATAAGTAACATTTTATACTACTACCTACTACCTGTCCCAAATAAAATAACCATTATTAAGAGCAGAAAGTGTTAGTTATTTTATGTATATAAGTGTCACAATGAGAAGCATCATTATTTCTCATGCAACTCACTACCTTCTACAAGTCCAGAGCAAGTATCTGCCTAATAACTAGTGATAATAGTAATAACAAAGGGAGGGGAAAAGCAGGAGTCCAATTTTCTTTTGCTAACTCATTTAAGGGCCCACCCACTATTGTATTTAGACAACTCAGCACACAGCGCCCAAAGACCAGGTTTGTATACATGTAGCATACTCCATATAGCATATTCCGATAGAGCTTTCCAAAGAAATTGCTCTTTTCACTTGTAGAAAGGAAAACTTACACCTGATTTTTGTTTGTTAAAATATTTCAATTTATTTTAATTCAACTGTATGAAAGATTTTTTAACAAAAGATGAATGATACCACACTTAGAGAGTAATACTAACACTCCAGGAAAATGAATTCATTTAAACTTCACAGTCCTATGAAGTAGGCAGGAGTTTTTGTTGTTGTTTTTATATTCAAAGCAGCAGGTTTATTCTAAAAAGGAAAGGGACGTCAAGGATGCTTGGGCAGAAGGAGCTGCCCCTGGAAGGGACAAGTTTGTTAAAAGAGAGGTGTGCAGTTTTGGGCTGCCTATGATGCTATGCAAAAGGACAGTTTGGTGAAGAGAAACACTTGCATAGTCACAGGTGGGCAGGAGAGCTGCTATCGGAAATAGGTGTTTTTATTTTCTCAGTCCAACAAAAGGTGGAAGCTGAGGCACATCTCAGAGGACATCTCCAAGATTATACAACTAAGAACTGGCAGAGAATTTGGAAACAGATGTTCTGATTCATTCCGCAGTTCAAGTTCTTAACCACTGAGCTGCTCTGCATTTTCAAAAGATTAATCAAGAGACTTATGTGTGCCAGGCACTGGGTTAATCCTTTTGTACATATCATTTCACAGTTGGATCATTTGGACATATGAGGGATAACAAAAGAATCACTGGGTCAACTGTTTTGTGCATCTTTGGCCCAACACCTCACTCTAGATATGGTATAGGAGAGGAAAGATTTTCCATGCTCGAATGTAACCTCTTGGCAAAGTTTGATTTCATGGGAGGGACTCCAAAGGTTGAGTGGATTTGCTTTTGATATTTATGTGGAAAAACTTGTCTCTGTAAGGACCTCTCCCAGGAAGACCTAATTTCCTCTCATTTCCGTGGAGAAGGCAAATCTGAAATCTGTATACATTTGTCTAATGTGAACTCCTAACCAAACTCCCTTGTTCTCCCTTGTTCCACTAAGCCACTTAAAATGGTGTTGGAAGCCATTCAATTTATTCAGTCATGCTGGGTCTCTCTTTGTTTTCAGAAGGCATATAAGTGGTTATTAAACTTCTTTCTTTCTTTCTTAAACTCCTTTTTCCTCTGGTCAATCTATCGCTTGTTTGATTACCAACTGAGAAGAAATCAGAGAGGTGTGGGATGGTCTTCTTTGCACCCTGACAATGGTCTCTGTGCTGCTTCAGATTGCAGGGTGTTCTCAATAAAAGTTACTGTATTATCTTTCCCTTTCAGGGGTGGAATGGTCCAAACCAGTGAGCAGTATGAATTTGTGCATCATGCTCTATGCCTGTATGAGAGCAGACTTTCGACAGAAACCGTCCAGTGATTCGCTGAAGTTTACCAGACCGTCATTCTTTAGGGGCGATTAATCAATTACCCATTTGAGGCTTCTGGAAGAAACTTCCTGAAGTGGAAGGAAAGAGCACTCCTGAAGCCAACCTGTGGCATGAGTTGTGGAAGACTTGGCAACGCATAAGGATTGCCAGTTCCTTGTGTATATGAATGCATTTGTAAGCATCCCTTAAATTATTTTGAAGGTCCTATGCTGACTGGGGTATGATAGATTTCTTGCATAGTCTGGGGTGGATTTTGTTTTGTCTCTTTGACTATCTGCCTCACAGACGTATGTATAAAATACTCAGTGATATGTCCTCAGATGATGACAAGAAGAGCTGCTGAAGAAATTTTTACTGTGTTTTAGATGCTTTAATGTTTGCAAAATCTGTCTTGTGAATGGACTGTCAGCTATTAAACTGTTCCTGTTTTAAGTGCTATTACCCTTCTCAGTTACCAGAATCTTGCCACTGAAGTTGCAAGTGATCAATAATGGATTTTTAACAAATAAGTCCTTGTTTTTGAAAAAAAATTCAAAAGCAGTAACTACTTTATATAAAAATATGTCTTGATAATATTACCTATTAAATGTGTGTTTATCAGTACCTCCTGTCAACTACAGAGCACAATGATTGTCATTAGGTATTACATGTCCTTGGGTATTATATTACTCTCTATTATTGGGCATAGAAGTGGTTTCTGCTGCAGAACTCTATCCACTCTATTTCTACATTGTGAGTTATTTTACTTTAAAAGGGAAATACAAATTTATAGTAATTATGATGTGTCAAGAATTTTAACTACTTGTCTTTTACTAAGAAGGAACTTTTGAATATGCTGTCTACCAGGAATCTCTCTCCCAATAAAAGGCAGATGCCTTTGGGAATGATGCACCTTGTCTCATTTCCAGAGGTTCTTCAAAGGACACTTTCATGAATATCCTTAACATTTCTTAAAGGTTTTAATCCTCAAGAGAAATAAAGTTAAAAACTACACTCAGCAAACACTAGATGTTCTGCTCAAATATGAATTTTTAATGCAATTATGTTGACTTTGTTTCATACTGCCAATAAACTCTTACTACTAAGTATTGACTAAAGTTTGTACTATCTTTTTCTATAGATTGTTGTCTTTCGGGGAAAGACTGAGGTAGATCATGTAATGGGTTTAATTTTAGTCTCTGCCTCTCCCTAGTGGAGATGATGATCTCAAAATGTAATATTGTCATCACTCGAGCGATAATGATCTTAAAAGTGCCATCATTGTGTGGTTTTCCTCGATAGACTCCCACTAAGTCATTTGACAGACAGTACATGTTTATGTCTTCATGTCACTTGTCATAGACCCTCATAAATTACATAGTTTGTGTATATTCAGCAGAATCACATCACCTGAAGAGATGTAATGTTGCCAGAACATTCAGTTACCTAAAACTACAATTCCTTCCCTCTTGAGGTTAAGAAGTAGTAATGTGCCAGAGGGAACCAGGGAAAAAACTTGACAGTTTTATTCCACTGTTTTAGGCTGGAATTTTTTTACATAAAAAGAGAGGTAATCATAATCCCTTCTTTCTAAGGAAACAGACAAAAGGACACTGGTGTAAAACTTCCCCAAACAATTCAATAGGAGGAAGTGCTCGTCACTGACTTTTCCCCCCACCATGAAGGCACATTTCCTTCCTAGTCTTTGCTTCTCTTATCTGGGAGAATTTTTTTCCCCCAAGCGAAGCAGGAACAGTTAAGTGGAAAATGGAGGCTGAATTTTACATGGCGATTCTTACCTGCTTGATCTTCGGGAGCTCAGGTGAGTGGGCCTGCCTCAGTTTCCTGAGTTGTTTCTCTACTAAGCAGTGAGGAGTTTCTGTCCTTTGAATAGTGTCTGAAAAAAGGCGACAGTAGACCAGGTCTCCATGGCAGTTTTGCCAAAGGCAATGAGCAGGGAATAAAAGGAGCCAGCTCTTCCCAAACCTTTGGATTTCTCCAAAAGAAAAGAAATGGTCTCTCCAGCTCCTCCAGACAGTCAGCAGCTTTTGAAATGGCATCTTCACAGCAGAGAGTAAAGTACCCTGAAGAGAAATGTTTACTATTATGTGACAGTCTGTAGTATTGCCCATGCTTTTTTCCAATCAGATTGTACTTTAATTTTCTTTGTGTTAGAAAATAGAATCAAAGGAGGTGAAGAACTGTGATATGTTTTAGATAGAAGTTGTTATTTGGAAGTAAGGTCTGAATATTTTCAAAGAAAAGCTGGAAAGATTAAGTAAAAGCACATTAAAATGGTTTCTAAACCTAAATATCTCCCTTATGGCTGATGTTTCACAATTGGGTATTTAATTTTCTTACATTGAGAAATGTTGATTTTTTTTTAATGTGTTATTATTTGAAGAAAACTATAGATATTTTCTCAAACTAGAGAATTGCTTCTCTCTAGGAATCTAAGAAATTGAATCCTTTGATAATACTTTCATTAGCTGTAGTTAGCAAGAGGGCGTGCTTAGGGAGGTGGGGAAGTCCTTTTGAGTTTTCTTTTTGCATACATATATCCAATTAAAACTTTTTATTCAAACTGTGCTATTTGTTTACAAATATTTTTTGCAATGGTGACTGAAGAATAGGAAAAAGGGTGACTTTTCTGAGGGATAGACGGAGATGAGGTCAAGAGTAAAATTTTTTTAAATAACTGAACTTTTTCATAACTTCAGCATATTTAATTGCACTAAAATACATCATATTCTTTCAATGGTTTTGTTTCTTTTCCAAGCTTCCTTTTATTACTTCATTAGGGGGTCTGTTTTCTCCTCTAAACCATGGAAAAGACAAGAAAGGGTGACATGTTGACATGTTAACACTGTCAGCCTTGGGATTTTAAAGCACATGTAGTGAATCTGGGAATGTTTACCTGAAATAATAGCAATGGTAAAGATAAGAAGATCTGTGTGTTCACTTAACTGATTTGTGAGTAGGTTGTCTTATTTTCTGATGAGCTTTATAATTTGCTACATAGTACTTTATGAATTTTTCATCTTCCAGAGGGGTTTCAGATTGTCCATGTTCAGAAACAAAAGTGCCTTTTCAAAACTGATATAGTGGCCATGGGCTCATGTAATGGCACCAACCAGAACCAGCAGTGGATGTGGACTGAGGATGGAAAGCTCCTTCATGTTCAATCTGCACTGTGCCTGGGCTTCTACAATTCCTCTGGGGGCCCTTCCCAACCAGTCATCTTTGACCCTTGCTCCCAGGCACCCCGATGGACCTGCGATGAGAAGGAAGGGTTCCTTGAGGTGGAAAATACTTCTCTCTTTCTCAAGAAACATGGCTACAAGGTAGTGGTCAAGAAGGGCAGGAAATACCTCCATAGCTGGATGAAAATAGATGTCAACAAGGAGGGAAAACCAGTCAATGAAAGCCTCTGCTTTAAAAAAGGTGAGCTATTCCTTAGAATCAGCTCTGAAGTTCTGCTAAATGTCTTGTTTTTTCACATTCAAGAGACATCTACATGTCCCTGTAATATACCCAGGAAAGATTCACAGGCTAATGGAAATGGGCCATGTAGATGTAGTACCCATTGACTTGGAAAACTTCCTTAACGTCATTAAAACATACCCAACTTTTCTCTCATTCTTTTCCTTCTTCATTACTTGCCTCGTTAATTATTTCAAAAACTATAGCCTGAGCTTCTCTTTCATAGGCATTTTAGCTAAGTACTGCTAGATATAAAACCATAGCTCTAGGATTATAATTGTAATATGTACATGCAATAGCAGTTTGCATGTAGTAGTACATGCAATAGCAGTTTGTATGTAAGACAATTAAGACCAATGGTCAGGAAGTCTTAGAACATTAAAATGATGATTGATAAGACTAGGAAGATAATAAATTGTGCTTTTACAAGTTTCTAATGTTAGTGTTTAGGAATTGATACCTTTGGGAGTAATAGACAGTAAGAACCAATGTGTAGCCATTGAGCTTTCTTATTTGTTGACTATTGATGGGTGTAATGGTGGGCACTTGCACAGTTTTGTGGTAAAGCACACATATTTCAGTCCTCTGCTAGGAATTTTTACTTATGTCTATAGCTTGACTTTCTATTTTACTTAATCTATTTTACTTAATGATTTTGTTGCTTATTTACTCCTCTAGCAAACATTTACTATAGGAAGTCTTGAAAGATAAAACTAACAGAATAAAAGTACGTTAGGAACAAAGCAACCTTACAAATCACTGGAGAAATTATCTATAAATAAAGTCCTTACTTAAGAATAATAAAATTCACCAAGGTTAAGTGAATCGCCCAGATAATCTAGTGACAGGTGTATGATTAGATTAGTTTTTTGCCTCTATCCTTAGTATATTCCAGTATACCAATGGCTCCTAAATGTTTGACCACAGACTTCTTACCAACTGACTACATGAGAATCATTGGGGAGAAAAGAGAATTGTTGCCATAATTTCTTGCCCATGACAATGCCAAGATTTTGTTTCAGGAAATCTGAATTTGGGCATTATACTTGATGATTTGTTTTTAAAGAGATAATATTACTACACAACCCTATTTGGAGCTGTGTTTGTATCCATGGTACATCAAATCTTTAATTGGATGTTGAATTTTAATTTTCTGTCACTCATTCACCAGCTCAATTCATATATTAGAGAAATAGTTAGATACCAACCAAATACATTGGGCTCTTCTACAATAGGAACTGAATATTTATGTCCCTATGCTTATAAAACTTTTGAGTATGAGAATCAGAAAAACTTAGGAAACTTGACTAGGCAATTCAAATTTACTAAAAAATGTAGAGTATATAGCACCAATTTTGTACAGTTCCTTTCCTGTACACCATCTAGTGAGATCTGTCCTAAACACCGAGGAACATTGTAAATTTTCACACTGTGCCATTTATACACACGAGGTGAGAGTCCTCCCAAACTCCCAATTAAAACTTTGAGCAGAATATTCTTTCATTAGAACTTTAAAAAAAGATATGGGTTCAGTGAAGAACTAGTCAAAAGAGAAGATACATAGAATAGAAGATCCCTGGAAAAACTCTTTTCTTTAACCTTCATCCAAAACATATACAATGATGGGTTTCACTTACCAAGGTAAAGTGGATGAAACCAAACCTTTGCAATGAACCACTGAACATGCTATATTCAAAACAAGCCTGTTAAGTATGCTGGGGAGAAAAATGGACATCTAGAAAAAGCAGACTTAAAATTGTGCTACTAGAAATACCATATTTGAATATGTATGCATATAACACATACATTTGAGTTGACACAACTGTAAGCTAACAGACACATTTTTCTGCTCTATCCATACAGAATGAGATTAATTAACCCATAGCATAAAAGCTAACTGGGTTGCTAGAGAATTCATTGTGAGAAATGAAATTCCATTCAAGATGTTTGCTGTGAAAGACTCCAAACAACCCTTTTTTTTAAATTTTTTTTTAATTTAATTTTGGGTAATATGAGATTTCTCTCCTCAGGTGTGGTTAATTCTCCCACCCTCAAAGTACCCATAATCCATCACATTATTCCTTTGCCCTCTCCCCTTTCCATCTTTTTCACAATCCTCTTCCTCATATCTAGTCAGCTTTTAAAACTTGTCTTTATCTGACACTTTGTTTAGTTTTTCTCTATTCCACATAAACGTGACACCATCTGATATTTATCTTTTTCCTTCTGACTTAGTCACTTAGCATGATCCCTTCCAGTTCCATAAAAGTTGACACAAAAATTATAAGTTTTTCTTTTTTAATCATTGAGTAGTATTCCATTGTGTGTATACCACATCTTCTTGATCTACTCATCTGTTTGGGGCATTCAAGTTGTTTACATAATTTGGCTATTATAAATAGTGCTTCAATGAGTATAGGAATTTTTAGATGAAGGGTACAAAATTCCATCTAGCATTTGGATACATTTTCCAAGAAATGCCAAGTTATCTCACATTTATAAATAAAATGCAAACTTTTATAGACATATTTTCACATGTCCCTGATATAACTGAGCTAGTAAAAGCATATAAAGAAATTCTGCTACTCAAGTAAATCATATTGTAGGTAGAATTGACATAATTTCTGATTAAAGCAATAATTTCATTGTAGTAATCTGGGTGAGGGAATAAAATGTATAATTGTTATCAAGATAGGCAGTCATGTCTTGGGAGAAAGAGTTTACATAGAATCAGTTTATTCTAGAATTTGGTAGAAGCTCCTATAAATATTGAGAACTCAAGGTGAAAAAAAACAATACAGGAAGTATCTTTATTATATACAGACACTAATGACCTAATTATAGTTTTATTTTCTTCTATCGTAGCAACACTTACCACACAGTGGTAAGTGACCACTTCATTATCTAATCATATAAAATTACATCATCATTGATGACAGATACATGAGTTATATAATCTTGAAAAATATCTGACATAGCATCCAAGTACTCCCAACCATTTTCAACTTGCAATTGTCAATGAGTTTATCCAGACTCACCTAGGACCAATATGACCACCATAAGCACTGCCTTCTCATGACTTTGTGTCTTCTTTCCCCCATTAAAAAAGTTTCAGATGACTTAATAGGTTTCTATAGTCATGGTTACTAAAATTCTCATTTTTTCCTAATGTGTGATAAAGATTTTCTTTAACTCTCAAAGTCTTTTTCCATTATTTTCAAAAAATTAAAGTCATTTGTGTCCTTCAAAATACTTTGTACTCTCAGCACTGTGTGTATTGTGCTAAAGGGACAAGTCATCCTTGGGCACCCTAAGTTATTTACACACTTTCCATCTCCTCTTTCCTGGCTATTTTCATAATTTCTGGTTCCACATCTCTCCCACAGCTGGGTGGCCATGAGCTTATAAATCTTTCTTCCTCCATCTAACCTGGTTTCCTCACTTCTACCCTCTTCTTGCCTACTTTCTAATCCTTTTCATAAATATGAAACATACGACCAGGATCAACCAGACACATGTTCATAATGTTAGTCACAGTATAGTTATTGAGTAGTAATTGGCTGTACCAAGTATTTCCTTAATTAATCTTTTATTTTTTTAATTTTTCTACTTTTGTGTGATGTTATTATTGTGTTTTATTCTACAATTCCTTAGTATAAATTTCCATTTATTAATTTTACTTTACTTCTAATCTCAGATTTAATTGTCTTCCCTGCACCCCCACCCTCTCTCCAATTTTAAATTTTCTTAAAATTTTTCCTTAATCTCTGATTATGACTTCTGATTTATATCTGCTACTATTTGTGAATTCTTTCTTTAGAGTTTCTTCACAAACTTCACTCATTTATTCCTTTCACAAATTTAAGTATATATTTTATATGCTCTTTATTTTATTCATATTTCTGAAATTTTATCCTTTTTACTATTTTTAATAATTATAAAATTATAATCTCTATGCTTTTCACCTTACCTTTATTCCAGTCAACCTTATACCTACTATATTTACCTCTATATAAATTATATGCAAAAAAATAATCTTTCTTCTAAGCTCTTCTGTTTTATTTGTTATCACTTTTCCAAATTATCTTCCCACTATTAGAAGGCATATTGTACCTGGCATCTTTCTACAAGATATAAAGTAAAAATATAGCTAAATTTAAATTTTCTGTCTTAAAATGTTCTATTCAGTTACACTATTTTTTTAACATGTTTGAGAGTTATACATATCATTCAAAGGCAGAAAATTAACAAATTATGTATTTATTATATAAAATTCCACTTATATTAATTATATCTGAGGCAATGATAGACTAATTCATAAAGTAAAATACATGTCACTTTTTTAAAATGCATTCAAAATATGGTGTTACTATGGTGCACCCACTTCAAATCATCCTATAGATGACCTATTTGCAGTTTTAGTGCTGAAACTTTTTAGATTGGACCCAGGATGGTCTACCTTATCTTTAATTGTATTCTAAGGGGAATTCTGTGACATGTGGAAACAATGCAGTAGCAATGGTACAATAAAGCTTTTTAAAAATAGCTTCAACATATTGTTCCATTGTGTAAGAACTTTTCCTTGCATTTGTCAAAACACTCCTCACTCTTCCATGAACTGTAAAATGTATATATCTTTTTAAAGAACAGAAGAATGTATAGATATCAAAACATTCAAAGACCTATTATTTTTGTGTAATTCCAAAGCACCTATTTCCACAAAGGGTTGGGAGATGGAAAGATTAATTATATTGATTGCTTTATATATTTCTGTAATGATTTTTCTTTCTTCCCATCCGCTTTATAATCCTTCAATACCAATATAAGGAAATATTAGAATTCAGTTTGTCTCACATCATATATTTGGGAAAACTCACATGCTTAGTAGATTAGAATCACCCAAGAAATTGGGTAGAAATGTAGATGCACTTATAGGTCTCATAAAAAATTTAATGAATCATCATTTCTAAGGGATAGCCAAGTCAATATTCTAAGAAGCTCCACAGATGATCCTAATGTTACCAAAGTTTGCAAACCACAGCTTTAAAATTCTTGAAATTTGGAAATTAAATGTTAAGATGAAAGTTTCTTACTTCTGAAATAGCAGAAGTTAAAAATGCAGACACAAAATGAAAGGGTACTGGACTTAGATATTCTGTAGGTTCTTTCTTTGGAAAAAAAAAAGACAGTGCTCTAAAATGGAAAATGGACTTGTTTGGTTTGGGGTATTTTAAAAGTATATTTAGAAAGTGAAAGACAATTACAGAAGCAATGAATTTTTCCCCATAAGATATACATATACCAGAGTTATATGAAATGCTAATATGCTGTTAATTGCAGAAGAATTTCAAGGTTCTTTCATCATTTACCTAATTTTGGAGGGTGTTCTGTTTCATCCACTGAACTAGGATGAAAATTTACCTACTACTCCACTTTGAAGAATAAGCATAGGATGACATGCCAACGCATGTAATTACATGCCAGGTATTTGGAACTTATTTTAGTTTAACCTATAATTAAATCTTTTTTTTTTTTTTTAAGAGTCTGAGGGCTAAAATTGTCCGGTGGTAATCAACTCTGAGACTAAACTTTGGCCAAAACTCAAAATGACCAAAGTACTAATTTTGATATAAATTACAGAACTTTCTACACCTCAACAATAGACAAATATCTTCTAAAGGAACATTCAAGCTGCTTGCTCATTTAAAGCTGCAAAATTAAGACTTCTTGGAATTTATTGTAAAGGAATATTACTAATAGTACAGTTATGTAGAAACACCCCAGAATAAATAAATCTCATTTTTGTTCAGAGTGGCTAAGTGTGGCAGTGATAGTGGCACAGTTTCAAGATAAAAACAGATGGAAATTTGGGTGAATATCCAAAAATCTATCAAACCCTGAATTTGATAGATACAGTTGTCATGCCAGATAAAATACGTAACAGTCAGTTACATTTGAACTTGAAATTTTTTTGTACAAGTGTATTTCTAATATACAATATTATATAACGTCTAATATACAATATTAGACATTTCTAATATACAATATTATATAATACATACCTGAGGCAGATTAAATGTGATGAATTTTTGGCTATGTGAAATTCTAATCTATTGGGCATCATGTATTTTTGTTATTAATCTTGATAAAGGACAGAAAATTTTACATCTCAACAATAGACAAATGTCTTAAAGGAACATTCAAGCACCTACCTCAACTAAGACTCACAAAAATGAGTACTTTGCACAGTTCTCTACATCCTTTCTCACAGAAAGGATACTTGATAATCATGATTTTTTTTTCAAATAAGCAGTTTTAAGAGAACTGCTGGGATTTGTTTCTTGCTGAATTTTAAAAATACTTTTACCTTTTTTGATCCTCTTTTTAGGTTATCAGGTGAAACAAGTTAGTCAGTTGAAAAAGGAATGGAAATGAATGATCTTTAAGAAGGGGTCAAGAGTTAGACCAGAACCAGGACTATGCAAAGATTACTAACCTTTTAGGAGACCACCATCTGATATATAGTAATGACTTAATAAATAGTTGTTTTAGTAAACCAGTAGAAAAATAGAAGAAAATGAAATTTTGACTAGACTTTATACCAGAAATCTTCAAAGTTATGGTTATATAATTGGTCAATATTTCATATGCTCCTGTATTCCAGAAAACTTGGGTGCATTATGGAAATACTTAAATATGCCACCTTACATCATGACTTAAACACCTTTCTCATGCTTCTTATTTTTCAACTGTCCTGAGAGTCTTTATACACAAAGAATGGTTCAAAGACCAACAGTGGCATCATCAGCATAATCTTTATTATGAAAGTGCTATAGCTAATAATCACCACTGAATCAGAATTTGTATATCAGCAAGTATCCCAAGAAGTAGAAAGCGCATTTTAAAATTATGTCTAGGTAAACCTGGCTATAATTCACAAGCCAATTTTTTTAGTTTTAAATTAATTTTCTTTCTTTTAGAACATAGGGAACATAGAAAATAAAAATTCCATGATGTCATATACAATTAGGATTAGAAGAAATTTGGACTCTGATAAAAAAAAAATGACATTATTTTTCAAGGAATCATCAATCTTCATGACAAAGTTAGGCAAGTCATTTACAATGAAGAAATTGAGAAAAGATAATAAAGTTCCCCACAGAATATTTGTACCCTTGTATAGCTATTCAGAATTTTGCATGAAGTTTTTAGAGATTCAAGAATACCTCGAACCAATTCAGTGTCCCCACCCCCAGAATATTAATAGATTGCTTCATTCTGTTTTATCCACAGTGCAGGGGCTTTTTCTCCCCAGTAACACAGTTTTCATAGATCTATGAAACTGGTAAATGGATTGGGAATGGGTAAACTGGACAGGGTAAATAAACACTGTTACACTCAAAGTATCTTTTATTTCCCACATAGCACACTTTTCTGCATATTCATTATTAAAGGGTATTATTTCTTCTTTTTCAAAGTTAAGTTGCTTTTACATGAAGAATCCAAAAACAAGGATAATTTCAGCAACTGTCCTTTCTACCTCAGCTGGCCCAGGAGCCGAAGTTTCTATAAGGAGCATTAGAAATACAGCTTCTCCCCAAATCCCCACGACTTTCAAAGCAGTTCCATATAAGCCAGAACATCCAAGTAGGAATACCACAGAGATCTTCACTGGAAGTACGACAGAAAACTACAGTCAAAACAGCAGTATGGGACAGCATCCCAACCTGCAGACAACTGGAATTGCAGAGACATCACGGGTTCCCTGGACAACTCAGCCCTTCTCCAGTACCACAGAAGAGGTAAGGGAAGACGATAAGGGAAGGGGGGGGGTGGTTGTGCAGTATGGTTTGTGAAGGTCTCAGAAAGCCCACGACTTAAACAGACTGGCTTTGCTGCATCAGACCTATGTGAACAAACACACAGTGTTCCTTGAGGTGCAGGAATATATTGTAATAAGTCAAGACCACACAGTCCAAGCTCTGAGATAGGCACACCAGCCATGGCCAACCCAGTGCTTAATTCAGGTACATGATCCAGTCCCACCATGGGCTATGACAATACACTGGGGGATTGCTTTTGGTTTTTAGTCTTTCTAAAGTGAAATCCACTATATTGCTTATACAAGCTCCAAGCAAGGCATGGAAATGGTTCTGCAGCCAACTAGCTCTTGTTCCTGTGTGTTCATGGCACTCAAGCAAAATTAACAATACCCTGTGTGTAAAAATCTGTGTGAAAATTATGCTCTCTCCAAAAGCAGTTTCTAAAATTGTAGTTTTCCATGACTCTCATGCTTCATCAAGGCATCCTGCTAGGTCAAAATTTGCTTTCTAACAGTCAGCTTCAAATAGCTGTAGTTAGCTCAATAAGCATGAGTCACTAGGAAGGTGAGATGCCTGTACTTCGAGTGTAATTCTGAACACTATTTTACCTCAACACCTAAGAGAGTGTAAAGATGAATAAAATCATCCAACCTAATTGCTTCAGTTGTGTAAAACAAAGTCATTGTATGACGATTATCTTCTTTGGATGGCATTTGCTTTGTGAAGATTTGTGAGGATTTCCTAGAATACATAGGTTACAGCTTAGGGCAAGGGTCTGCTCTTGATGATGACAGGAAAACTCTGAAAATAAACCTGGAGAGTAAGAATTATATTTATTCAATTTTGTATCTCTAGTACCTAAATTTAATGCTAAATATATCATAAAGTTATGTGGGGGGAAAGTTGTGGAGTGAAACAAAACAAAGTAGAGGGGAGGGAAGTGAAATGGAATGGAATAGAATGAATGGAATGGATGGAATGTTTTGGCATATAAAGGGATAAAATATAGTGGAGTAGAATAGTGTGGAGCAGAGTTAAATAAAATGGAATAAGGGGAATAGAATGGAGTACTAGGGAACTGAGTCTATGAAAGTGGGTAGAATTGTTGACCACTTGGGTAATATAGGACCCATCTACTGTTAATGTCCAGGTGTGAAGGTTTTGTTGAATAACCATATTTTTTATTGCCTAAATGTCTTGAAGTTTATATTTGTTTAGTGTTTAATGTGTTTCTGTTGTGATATATATAGTATATAATTTCATTTAAGGATTATTTATTCAGTTCCCTTCCTGCTAATCCCCTCCCTTTTATATCTTAATCACTTTTCAACCTTCTAGAAAGAGTAAAGCAGAAAAAGA
This sequence comes from Uropsilus gracilis, assembly GCA_004024945.1. Taxonomy (NCBI): domain Eukaryota; kingdom Metazoa; phylum Chordata; class Mammalia; order Eulipotyphla; family Talpidae; genus Uropsilus; species Uropsilus gracilis. Next base: position 18,865 of record PVHY01015902.1, read on the forward strand.
TATAGAGATTTTGAAAAATGTTCATTGGCTCAACATGTATTTCTTGATGCCCTAACTAGCATCAAAATAGAGTGCTTGAGAAATCAGACTTTGCGTTATGGCCCTGACTCTGCCTCTCTTCAGCAGGTAACAGGGGAAGTTATTTAAATTCTCCACATTAAATATTTAAATATTCCACACCTAATAAATGCAATCTCCACCTCTCAGGTTGTAAGATTGGGAGAGATAATTCATGTAAAATACCTACTACAGTAGCTGGTTCTGTAGGTGAAATAATTTAAGAAGTAATAGCTGTTATTGCCACTTTCTGCTGGGACACAAAGATGAATGAAAAAAGTATTGCCCTGGAGGAACTCAGCATATGCTGTAGTGTTGAGGGAAATAGAAATATACATAGATTTTTATGGAATACATTAGGGAGTTTCCTGACTGGTGTGGAAGTTTCAGAAAATGTCTTCTGGTGGAAAGCATATCTGAACTGAACAAAAGGAATATGAGAATTTTTCTAATATAAAGTGAGAAGGTGGAGGAACTGTGATGGGACAGGATAAAGTTAGAAAGTGATTGCAATTTTTGTCTATATAAATATTTTAAGAAAACTTGTGATTTTGTCATTTTAATCATGTACTCCATACTCATTTATTAACAACTTACTATGTGTCAAAAATTTGGGGGAATGAAAGTAATTAATACATAAAGGTGGTATTAAAGAATTCCATGGGAAACAACACAGTCATTCATTATTGAATGTAATATCAGCACTTTGCTAAAAAAAGTTACATAGTTTAAGAGCCCTGAAATAATTCTCCTATGTACAGAAATTGAATGTATATTGATGAAAATCTCAAACAGTTCCAAATGCAGCTAGAAACAGTCACTTTCCCATGGACTTTTTTAATTAGTAACACTATTAAGTCACCTGTTATTCCTTTTGTTCTCAAACATACTTACCAGGTTGAGTTCAGAACACTTGACCAGAAATGAAAAATCTAGAAATGAAAGAATAAGAACAATGATTTTATGCTTAAAATTGCCATGTCACTAATAAGTAATGTCCATGGAGGAGCCATGGATTCGTAGACCCACAACCAAAGGATGAGTTGGCATTGATCATAGGACTGAGATTATCACACAGGTGAGTCTTTCCTTTCATCAAGAGTCCTTTGAGTTATGAGGAAGGTCACATGAAGGGATGCTATACAGTGTCTACGGAGAAGAGACTCTCAGGGATAAATATACTAGATAAGATTTATGTGCCAAGAACCACACTAACCATTTTCACCTGTTTGGGGAGTGAAAACAAATAGTCAGTTTTTCATCATTGTGTAACAAATCACCCCAAAACTTAGTGTTTTTTTAAATTATTTTTTAATTTATATGTAAATTTCACATCTTTGCAATCCCAGGGATTTGCCCCCCCCCCAGTGCTTTTTTTTTAATGAAGTTTTCTTCTCATTATTTTGTTGAGTGATTGTATGGAGCTCTGAGACACAAGAGATATCTTATAGAAAAAGAATTTAACAAAGAACCAGAATAAAGCTTAGTAAAGCATACTAGAAAACACAAGTTCACTGAACAAGAGGTAGTGGATAGCCTTCAAAATAAAGAGCTGTCTCCAGCAGTAAAGCAGTAGGTGGTCTTGGTCTTTTTCTTTTTGTGTAAAGAGTCCCTCTTAATTATGTACAATTTGTTCCCATTCTTCTCCCAAACTCAGAATTTGAATTCCCCATCTCTTCCCTTTTGGGGGGTGATGGGGAGGGGGTAGTGAACAGAACTGTAGCTAAAAACTTTTCAGAGGTCTCCTGGACTTGCCAGGTCTTACGTATTCCTTGAAAGAACGGATAGCCCTAACCCTCACTGGCTTCAAAATGCAAAAATGCAGCTGGAATCCTCTAAAAACATAAGTGAGAGCCCTTTTCTGTTCCTAACGGTTCCTCTGCTGGTTTTATTTGGACTCACTCTTAATAGCTCATTTCAACTTGGGGGCTCAAGGGAACCAGAAGATTCATGATAGCCTTGTTTGACTGGTAGTTCATAAGGGTTCTAGACTGAGACATCTTGTTCTTCTCCATAGGGCCTCTCACCCTTCGGTAAGCTACACCAGTTTCTTTATGTGATGGTTTTAGGGAACCTTTGAAAGAGAGAAGTGGAAGCCAAGAGCCTCTTGAAACCTAGGCTCTGGAATCACACATAGCCATATCTGCCACATTCTGTTGATCAACGTGCAATCACAAACCAGGCCAATTTGGTGAGAAACAGACCCACTCCATCTAGACTTTCCTACAGGCAAGGTGAGACAGGCAGGGCTAAAGGCAATAAGATATCAGTATGGTGGGGAATGAGTGATGAGTGTGAGAGAGTCAAATGTTGAGAAGTGGCTTCCAAAGGGAGGCAACGTGAGCCTTGAACTTCACTTTAGTTTCAGATGGAACCTAATCAGCTTCCACCTATTGTTTAAGCAGTGGAATCTCAAGAGAGGCTCCAACTTGGATCCCTCTCAGCCAGCCATGTGACCTTGGTGGAGTGGGAAAGAGCTAGGGCTCCACTGTTAGAGAAACCTGGTTTATATCTTGGTAGTATCATCTACCAGTTACTCAACTGGATCACACTGATTTCCTCTTTAAAAAAAGGATAAGTATGTGTGTCCTATCTACCTCATAAGGCAATTGTAAGGATTAAAACCTGTTAACTAAAATGTTTCATACTTTGGTTATACATGATAAACATTCAACAATGTTAGCAACTTTTCTGCTTGTCATTCTTACTCTGCTTACTTCATCGTGGGGTTGTTATAAGAACTAGATGAGCTAACATATGAAAGGACTTTGAAAGGGATAAAATGTTTAACTGGCTCCTTTTGATTCTGCTAAATATCCACAAATCTTGTGTGGAGACACACCTTTTCACCCCTCCCCACCCTGCCCCTTCCCTGGCCTGAGAGAGCTGCTGTATTTCCTCAGTTCATGAATAGCCATTGTGGTTCTGGGCTGGGCTTTTACTGCACTGTGTTTCCTTCCATTTGGCCTTCAAAGAGGTCACAGCTCATGTGAGTCTCCAAACAAGTGAGAAGGCAACTGCAGAAAACCCCCACCTCCTCAAGCCTGGATTAACCTCCCTTGTGTTACTTGAGATATACAGGAAGAGTCTTCCCACTACCCACAGGACTCTGAGGCCAAAACTAAAGGTGAGCTAATAGTCTCCATTGCTGAGGCAAACCTCTAGAAAGAGAAGCACACCATGCAGGAGGAAAAAACAAAAACAAGAACCATCCCCTAACTGTTCCTCATGAAAGAGGACACAGGTGGCTTCATGTGACTGGGATAAAATATAAGCAGACACCGAGGCTGTGACACACTGTGAGAGGGATGGTTCCAGAATGCCCTAATCTATTGTTGGAATCATTCATGTCTAATTCTGACAAAGAGTTTATAGTTTTCTTGCTTTGCCAGATAAAGTGGATTGCTGCAAACAAATAGCATAAAATATAATTTACAAAGTATTCAATCCCCTCTAGCTTTAATGTCTCAATGTTTTCCCTTTTGTTTTGTTTTCTTTGAATTGAAATGATTTGCATCACTTTCTGTTTTGCCCACGGAAAGACTGTATTCCCGTCTTGTCACAATCTAAATCATGTACACATGCCTTGCAACCTTGAAACAGAATGTGTACTAGAAATGGACTCCTGAACACTCCAGCAGTTCTCTGGCACAGGGATGTCCCTAGGCAGCTGAGGTCAGTGCCAGGAGGGCTGATGTAGTGGGGAGAGAGAAGGCAAAGGAAAAGGAAAATGAGATCAAAGAAAAAGGAGGATGTGCTAATTGAGATAGGAAGTCTGTGGCTCTCCAGAAGACCTTGCATACCCCAGAATCACCTGAGAAGTATTTCAAAGACAATTTCTAAAATTCTGCATCAGACCTACTGAATCATAATTTACTTATGTAAGAACTCAGCACCAGAGTGTAAACATTTCCCTATTGATTCTAATGTACAATTAGATAAATCTATGTATATGTATGTACATATGTGCATATATATTTGTAAATGTATATATACAGAGAAAGAGAAACTGATAAAACAAATGCAGCAGAACATCAAAACTAGGGTATCTGGGTATAGATATGCCAAGACACTCTTCAACTTTAAAATCTGTGTGATGAAATTATTTCTCAATAAAAAAGTTTAAAAAACAAGAAGTGTAGTTTATGTAAGGACTTTTAGAGGGTAAAATTAGAAGAATATTATTGAATCAAGACAACCAGTAGCTCAGACTTTATCTCTGTCCTCTTCAAGGACCAGGATGAAAAAAAGGTGGGGGGAGAGAGAGAGGAGAATAAGCCCCATAGGAGAAATGAAGAATTTCCAAACAAGATCAAGATGGATAAGGTCAGTACTGGTGGATAAGCCAGCTTGTAAATATGAAAATAAGATAACACCGGAAGAGACGGTTAAGGCCTCTAAGTTTCTGTGATTACCCTACTTAATATTGACTGTACCCACAGATTCCACTCAGAATCAAAGAGCTTTGGAAACTAATTCTTATAAATTATGATAAAAAGTAACTGAAAGTGGAAAAGCTATGAACTCCAGGAGCTTTCTTTGAAGTAAAAACCATTCCATTCTTCCCACACTTGAGGCAGTGAAATACTACCATCTGGAAGTGTCGGTGAGCTTCCTACCTGGGAGCCTTCTATTTGGGAGGCATATGTGCTTCCACTGATGTGCCTCTCAATCCCGACCTCAAATGAGCACACCCCAGATGTGCAGCTTTACCTGGTACCTGTCCTCCTCTGTGTTTGTGAATATTTGTGCTTCCTCCTCTTTCTACAAGACTGTACTTCCAGCCCTGTACAGCAGAGCTGTAGAGAAGAGACTGCAAGTGTACCCCTTGCTGAATTTTGACCCTGGTGCCCTGAAACAGGAGACCTCCTGACTGAGAAGGATGGGATTGCATAAAGTCAGTGTCTGTCCACTAACGCAGGGATTGCCTGGGCATGAAATTCTCCAAAGTTTTGGGTGCTAGGTCATCTTAAATTCTAAGCTGGTGATAGGGTTCCAGTTCCACATTGCAACAGCTTGAGAATGCAAGTTTGTTTTGGATTTACCAGTATTGAGCCATGTTCTTTTTTTAGTGGTCAGGGTATAAATTTCTACTCTGTCAACGTACTCATAGACATCTAGTCTCCAGAACCTGGGGATGAGGGGAGATAATGAAGAGACATGGCTCTTTCCTTCAGGAGATTTATAATACAGCTGATGGTTTTATCATTACATATTTTTTTCAAAAATGTGATAAGACCCTTTGATCTTCCACTTTGATCAATGTCAGCCCCAACACTCAGGGGACTCTGAGATATGGTGTGTCTACTTCCTCTAACAGAAAAGGATGAAATGGGAAGCTCTGGGAAATGAGACTTGACTAAAAGGCAGGAGGCTGATGAGCCCAGCAAGTCTCAATCTTTTGTTTTTAAAAGAAAACTCAAAAATGCAGATTTTCTACATGTAAAATTGCCTGTTCTCCTTACCTTTACCCATTTACTCCTATTTTTTTTTAACACCACTAAGATCTCACTATAAAAGCCAGAATAGCCAGAATGTGTTGATCAAATAGTAGACCCTCTTTTTGCTACCTGCAGAGAATACATAGAAAATAATCTTCTGGCAAATGATACTAGAAATTCAGGTGAGAGATTATTTGTGCTCCAGTCACAGATTTTTAAGGGAGCTGAAGCGGATAAGTTCTTTTTGGTTGTTCCCTTTTCCTTAAAGCCAGTGACAGCCTGTTTTTGTTATCCACAATCCTAGGGGTAGACATTGTGAAAAGCATGACCTAGAATCATAATATATAGCAGCCATTCCCATTCAGATAGCCCTACTGAAGCATCAGGGGCTTGGCTTCTTCCGAGGTGAGCAGACTCGTTTCTCAGAGTCTGGGCACTGAAAAGTGGAAATGAAGATGCAATAGAAGCACTTGTGGCTGAAATGGTGATTCATTTACATTCACATCTGGTTTTATGTCACTCATCTGTGCCTGGTGACAAAGCTAAGCAAAGTCCATTTCCCTCTGATTGAAAAAAAAAATTAAAAGCTGGGGGAGGGCAGAGGGTGAGAAATCAGTGTGGGGGGAAAATAGTCAGGAAACCTTAGAGATGTGTCTGAGAGAGATGGCGAGCCTGCTGCTGGAGACATATCCGGCGCTCCCACCCCTCCCTCCCAGGAGCTAAAAAATCTTGGCATGGTCAACAGTGTGAACTGCCCTTAAAGGTCCTTTGTGTTCCCTCCTGAAGAGTTTCTCTTGGGTATGAGGTTGAGAGCAGTGACCATTTGTTATGATTTGGAGGTTCTCAGAAAGTCATTCTTATCTGTAGATTTCATCAGTCTCTACTGTAACTAGGTGCTCAGCACCCATGAATTATTGTTATTCATGTACTAGTTCCACTAATAGTCACAGGATCTGACATACATCAAGTCGTATAGCCAGGAACTGAACTTCTCACCAGTTCTTAAACCCACATCCAAATGCCTTTATTTCTGTTTTCCTGGAGACCTTTAACCTAAGGAAGTGATGATCCACAGATCTAGAAAGAGCCCTTCCTTGTAATATAAGTATCCCAAATGGAATCTCTAGATAGAAAAAGAACAAATTGCTTTAAATTGCTTATCAAAATTATATTACCTTAGATATTTAACATCGGCTACAATTCACTTTGGCTTTAATTTGCTGTCGAGCCAGTTCAAGTTAAAACTTAGAAAAGAATTTGCCATCTTATAATTGTTTTCAATTGTCATGTTCCCTAATTGCTAGACTCTCTTCTTTTTAAAAATATCTTGAGAGACATATATGATTTGCATGGCAAAATTACTTCCTCAGAACAACTGGTCTCTGACTTAACATTTATTAAATTTGCTGCCTGCTGATCCTTTTTTCCATAAGCATCTGAACTTTGTCTTTATTAAGAAGTTATACATATCAAAATGTGTACAGTGTGTAAATACATATCATCTGTATAATATGTAATATGCACTATAAGCACAATGTCATACATAATATAATGTGCAAGTTTTAAATTCTACATTATTAAACTATTATATAAAATACATGATCATCTCTTATGGATTGCATCACTGATTTACTTATTTGCAACATTCTGAAATTGTTCTTAGTCACCTAGATTGCTTCTTGCAACCACAAAATTCAGTAAAATTGAACAGAAAAGAGCAATAAGCTATTATTACTTTAATGACCATTTTAATTTAAAATGTTATATAGTGTAGGATTTAGCAATCTGAAATTTTGTTTGATTAACAAATCTGAAATTTTGTTTGGGATTTGAATAGCTCTTTCTCACAGGTGAGAGCAGAAAGGTTTGTTTAAAAAAACCAACACAAATTTTGAACTCCACTGTAGGGTTTCTGATTTCTCCTGTTGTGATAGAGTCCTCATATTTCCATTTCTAATCAGTTCTCAGGTAATTTTGATGCCACACTTTGAGAACAACTGTTCTAATGGCTGCTGCCTCCTTCCCCATTCTTCTTACTTTCTTTTCAACTTCCTTTCCATTCTTGATTTTTTTCCCACCTCATTCTTTTAAAATCAACCTTCTCTTCTGCCTTTGTCTTCCTTTGCCCGTTTCTTTCTTTTTGCTTTTTTCTCTCCCTCCCCCTATTCTGAGGTGATTTTGAGCCATCCAGCAAAAAAGTTATTTGGAAGGACTTATTTAGAGTATCTGTTCACATAACAATATGTACTGAGCCATTACAAAGATTCCTACATTTAGCTACCAATTCATTCCACAAATACTTGAAACTCTAACATATGCCAGGCTCCATATAAAAACAATAAACAGACTCTACCCTAAGGGAATTCCCCAAATATCTGGAGAAGGCAGATAGTATACAAATACAAATAGATTATTTTCATGTCATTAATGCTCTTTATTAAGCAAATGGGATGCTAGGTGAAGAATGGTGAAAAGAAATTTTGTTTCTTTGTTTGTATGTGTGTCTAAGCTGAGACCTAAGGATTGAGAGGTAGAGCCTTAAGTAGAGAACTGGGAGCAAATAATCTAAGAGAAAAGAGTAAGCATAAAGGCCCTAGGGCAGGAAAAGATCCACAGAGGTGTCTCCTGTAGCTCAAACCACAGTGTGGTATGGCACACAGTAGGTGTTTAGGCAGTATTTGCTGAAAGTATGAGTAAATAATTTATCAGATCCAGGCAAGTGGAACATAGGAGGCAAGCAGGAAGGAGGAGGGGTGCTGAGAGGCAGGTCATGAACAACCATTGAGGTCATGGGTGAAGCATTTGAACTAACCAATCAACTCCCATTCTGTTTGGCCCTTCCCTCCTGCCTTTTAAGAGTCCCTGACACCCACTCAAACCCTTACCCAAAGCAGCTGCACTCAAAGTGTGGCTCCTGTACTCCCACAGCCAGTTCTGTCATTCCACTTCTATGCTCACAGTGGGACAAGAGTCATGCTTTTCAACTATCATCAATTCATCATTAGCAAACATGTGAATGATAACAATTACTAATTAATTTCTATGACAGCTTGTTTAAAAGACAGTTATTTATCCACTCTGGTGTAATTAAAAGTGGCTCCACCCTTCCCTGGCAGTCTAGGAAAGGTTTCCTAATGGCCCAGAGGGTATACCCTGAAGTTTCAGGGGGGCTAATACCAAATTCCTGGAATGCAGTGACTTCTAAAATAAATGCAGTATCATTAAGCAGGATAAATAGGTTCAAAAGAAGTTAAGGAATTCCAAACAAAGCTGAGAACAAAGAAGAAAATGAATCAATTTATTTATACTTTGTACAGTAGTTTCAAATAAACTTGAAAAAGATTATATCAGGCAGTTTTTCCCAGTTCCACACTGCTTTCAATCTATTATACTTCTCTTTAATTTATCATTATTATATGTAATTTAAAATAATTAAATAATAATTAAATAAATTAAATAATAATTAAAATAAATAAATAATTAAAATAATTGGTGACTGAATTTAAAACTTTTCCTCCTTGTGTTATAATAACATTCATTCTTATGGACTATTTGGGTTGTACTAAATTACTTGGGAGCTGTGTTGTGTATCTTAAGAGTCTCAGAGGAAAAAAATCAACTGGCATGTGTGTGTGTGAGTGTGTGTGTGTGTGTGTATCTTTAGGAAAGAAATCTATGAGTACTGGTTTTTTATGTATCGCTATGACTTTATAAATGCTGATATTAAAATAGATAAAATACACATAATTCTAAATGTAAGTCAAAAATAAGTCAAAAATAATATAATTGTTTTTTAAAGATATCACTCCTTTTCCTAATCTCTGTTCCCAGTGGTATTATTAGCATTTCACTTAATACATTTATTTTAGAAGCCGCTGAACTATGCTGTAGTCAGTATATATTCTTACTGCCTCGTTTAATTTGCCCTCTTCAAATTTTAACTTTTTAGTGTTGCCTGCAATGTAAAGAAGAATTATAGAAAGCATATTAGAAATGAAGTATAATTTTAAAATTAACTGATAGAACATAGTAGGTTAGCAGCATGTTGGTGTTTAAAAAAAAGAAATTTGGGGAAACATAGAGGAGATGGATTTATGGAAGATTACCACAAAGGCAGAAGGACATTTAGTATATTTGGATGGGAAGAATCCAAATCTCAGAGACAATTTATGAGAAAATTTTACAAACCTCAGTGCAAAAGACAAAGAGAGGGCTGAGTGGCAGAAATTGTGACCTGTATGGTAGATGAATGTGAAAGAAAGTCACGAATGTGACTTGGATGAAATCCATTACTAAGCAAACTAACACTTTATACAGCACATGAAAACTTGCAAATATGCTTGAACATATGTTATCTTATTTATTCTTCATAAAATCTATGGGAAGAATTTAGAATAAGTTTGCAATAGCTAATGAAGGAGGATGGGGCAGTCTCTAATGATGCTAAGAGCTTACCATACTTTGAAAAGCCATTGAATCCGAGGGTAAAATACAGAGGACAAAAGCTCTTTAAGACAAGTAACCTGACCAGAGAAAAGAAGATTCCTAGAATAGACAATGGTGTTAAGTTTGGCCTTCAAGTGCTTGCTAACTTGAAAAGGCAATTTGAAATCTCTGGTTTGGTCCCATATCAAGAAACTCATAGAATCTCTGAAAAAGGCAGTAACTTCACTTTTATCATTAATAGAATTTCTTATAAACAAACTTTCTAATAAGAATTGACACAATTGTCATTTTCCTGCTTTTCCTCAAAGTAGATACAGTTGATATAGTAGCCAATATATAGCTTCATGTATACTTTGTCTATTTGAAAAATAAGAGAGTACATCATCCTTCCTTTGCTTTAACTCCAGAGAATATCTTTTGAAATTTAAAAGGTGGAATTTCATCTCCGGCAAGCTGTCAGGGTTGGCATCCAAAGAAAAGCAATCAACATTAATAAAATTTGTTGCAGTTTTCTCCTCTCATCACCTGTACTTGACTCAACAGTTTTGCTCAAAAGTTATCTGGGGTTCTTTGAAAATCCATTTCAGAAACATCATCATTCAAAGTTAGTGGCTCAAATTCTAATTTTTGGTAATCTGTGGTAAGCAGAGCCATTCATAGCATTTTTCGCAACCAAGAGTTGGTACACTTTCTTGTGTGGCTTAGGCAATTACGCAGAGCAGAGAAACTGCGTTGAACAATTAATGATCGTCCTATTTGTTCTTGGTGAACACCACTTGTATAACATTGAAGGAGGGCCCTGACCTCTCCACACGAGAGAAAGGAGAAAGTGATGGCAGGAAAAAAAATAAAGGCATGTTGACCACGGAAAGCTCCTTCGGGGGTCTTTTTCTCTGGCTAGTGTCAGGGGGATGCGCACTGGGACAAAAGCTGCTTAGAAGTGAGAAGGGCAAAAGTACTCTAATAAAAAGCGTCAGGAAAGAGTGTAGGCGACCTAGGGAAATCTGCTGTGGTCAAGTTTAATCCTGGGAAAAGAAGCCCTGGAGAAAGCAGATGAGGAAGATAGGAAGGAAGATCGGGAGGGGGAGGCGCTGGGTGTGGAGGGCGGAATGGGGCGGCGGGGAGGGGGATTGGAAAGTGAGAGGGAGCAAGTACTGATTGTGGCTAAAACAGCCTGGTTGAGGACCACGGTGGGGGCTCGGGGGAGCGGTGGGGATGGTGAGAGTCTAGAGAGGAGGAGGAAGAGGCCGAGCTCTGCCCCCTCGCCCAAGACCCCTGGCCGGGGCAGCGGCATCGCTGGGCAGGGGGGCAATTTGGCTGGCTTTGGTCCCCTTTGGCAGCCTCAGGCGTTGACTCCTCGGGGTTCCCTCCCTCGCCGGTGCATTGTTCCTTTGCCGGGAGACGAGGAAATTGCCTTTTGATTGCGGAAGTCCGCGGACGGGGCTCGGGGCGAGGCAGCGCGGGTCAGAATGGCAGCGTGGGAAGGGCGGCGCGCTGCCTGCCCGCGCCGCCTCTCGCGTCCGCAGCCCGCCCGGGGCGGCAGAAGCAGCAGCAGCAGCAGCAGCAGCCGAGGCGGTTCCTGCGCGTCGCCAACCCGGAGCGAAGCGCTCTGCGCCCGCCGGGCGCGCTGAGCGCGCGCAACAAGTGGTCCCGGGCGCCCACGGTCCGCGCCAGCGCGCGTGCCAGCCCCTCTCCCGTCTGGGTGGTGACCTCTGAGCGCAATGCTGAGCCATGGTGCGGGGTTGGCCTTGTGGATCGCGCAGAGCCTGCTGCAGGTGAGTGGCCAGAGAAGGGGACGCGCCGATGCACCTCCTCCCAGCAGCGTACCCAATTCCCACTCCACTCCCCAGCCTTCTAGGTTGCTTTGGAGCGGGAAATGGCAACATTTCTTCCTCTCCCTAGCAAAGAAAGATCCTCTTCTGAGCCCCCAGCCAGGCTGACAGCTAATCCTATTGTCAAGAGCAGAAAGTCACCTTCTCTCTCCAACTACGCCCGAGAAGGAGCTGCGGGGGAGACACTTCCCTCCACCTCCAGCGATGGGTCTTTCTCCGGCAGGGGGGGGGCAAAGGGATGGACTGAGGCTGGGGGCAAGGGTGAGTGTAGACGGCTTGGGAGCTTGCTGTGAACTGGGCAGTCTATACGTGGGCTTCAGCTGTTGTCTCTGGTTCCTTTGCAGACTGTCCTGGGTGAGCCAGTGAGATGTAACTTCACGCTGACGGAATCCAGGGTCTCCAACCAGTCCGTGTCTCTTCAGTGGAGAACTTTGGGGTCACCCTGTAACTTTAGCCTCATCTATAGCAGTGATACCTCGGGGGTCGAGTCGTGCCACTTCGTGAGGATAGACAACACCACCTATGGATGTAACCTCAAGGACCTGCACGCGGGAACCATCTATAACTTCAGAATCGGATCCCTGGATGGAGAAGAGAGAACTGTGACCTTGCAAACAGGTAAAGGGTGACAGGTGCACGTTGGAAAGCCAGGCTGCTGGGGACTGAGCACGGACTTTTCAAGTTGGTGTTTCATTTGAGTTGCAGACACAGAAAAGGTAAAGGTAAAAATACCTGTGAGATAAATACTGAAGAGATTTCTAGGCTCAGATCTGGCCAGAAGCCGCTAGGTTATCTTTCGGGAACCCTCTGAGTGCTGAAAAAGCAGACTCACCTCTTGAAAGAGGAGTACACCAGAGACACTGGGCTTTGGAGGGAATTTGTTACAAAGCGATGTGACTTTGAGTTACCATGGCATTAAAGTGCCAAGTCCTGTAATAATTTTAAGAAAGTGTGTCTTAGAATTAACGATGGAAGTGTGATGGTTAAAGGATATGTCTTCATTTCATTTTTGGAACTAGGATATGAAATCTTTAGGAATAGAACCATTCTACCAGAAAAGTTCCTTAAAATGAGGAAATGGGAATTCGTTTATATCATCTAGGTATCAAGACAGTATCAGAGCATGTCTTTTGGTTTCTCTGTACCTCAAAAGACTTGTTTTCCTTACAATTTTGGTAAACCGTTCCATGCAAAAAAAATGATTAAGAATTTGCCTTTCCTATCTTAGTGTTCTTATCTGGAAAATGAGAGTATTAGAGATTCAGTTATTCAGTTCCTAATTCTTTCCAACTGCCAGTCACTTAGGTCAGGGTCTCCTCATACACTTCACTAATTGCCAGAGTCACATTCAGATGACTACATTTTCTGACGGCTTTGACATTGTATGATTTCACTAGTGTTCCATAACATTATCTGTTTCTATAGTGAGCCTTACTTTCATCAGGAAAGTCAAATTTAACTGAAAAATTCCAGAAGTTAAATTTAGAAATGTGTTGTCTTTACTCTTCTTTCACATGTCAATCTGAACAAAGATTACTTCTTTAACTTCTTTAAAGAACTGATTAGTTCTTTAAAGAAGTGTGAGAACATTCAATTGTCAGAACTGTTAGCAGAATCAGGAAATCTAACTGGGTTAATGCAATAAGTGAGTAATAAACTCTTACTTTTTTCAAAGGAAAAAAATCAAGAATGCCCAGTTACTTTGCTTGACTTACTTTAGATGAAATTTATATATAATTTCTCAGATTTGCAGGAACTTTAATTGGAAAGAGACACCACTTGTTCAGAATCTTGTATTTACATGGAATCAGAGAGAATGCAACCATAAAATTAGAACATTTTATAGAAATTTAAGTGTTTGAGCATTTAGTCATAAAATTGTTGCTTTCTTGGTATGCGATACTTAGATTGCTAATACTGTGAAATTTATGATGCAAAACTTCTGATGTATTTACTGCATTTGACAAGGTGTACTGAAGGGGGCAGAATGATACAATAATAGGTGAGCCTTCAGAAATTTATGGAAGAAAAAAAAAATAAAGCCATCAAGACACCAGAATGCAGTCATTTAAACAGAAGGTTACTTTCAGGGAAGAGGGGACTGATGGCAAAGAAATCATTGTAGTTATTATTACTAGTAGGAATTTGCTTTGAGTTTGTGCATGAAGTTGATTGAAGTCAGAAGCATTTATGAAATATAAGAAATATTGCCTTTTGCTGACTGTGTTGAATTTTGAAGCACTTCATAAGCATTTCTAACATGTTAGCATTGAGCTTCTCATCAGTTTTCTTAAGATTGTTTGTTAGTACAACCATATTTTTACCAAAAATTTTCTGAACTCTAGGATAGATGTGAAGAATGAAGTTTGCGGGTGGCTTGTATTATGACAAATTTTTTCACACTTAATTATAAGATGGTATGCTTAGGATATTTTGGAATTCCTGGAATATTTAAGAATTCTTAGGGTGCTCTATATTTTAATTTTTCATTTAAATTAAAAAATTTAATTGCTGTTTTGAAGAAAGTTTCAGGGGCTGGTTTTATCATCTTTATCATTAGTGTTTTATTTTATCATTAGTGTTTTATTTACTTTAGAGGCATGCGAATTTTTCATTGATTATTACTGATATTTTGTCAGTGTTTTATTTATTTTAAGGACTGTGTAGTGTTGACACAGGTTGAGAGATGAGCTTTAGATAAAAAGAACACTTTTTATCTGTTTACCCACCTCTGGCACACTAGAGGGTGGGCAACAGCACATCTCTCACCTGTAACCCAGCTTCCTAACCACTTTGGAATGTTACAAGGGACATATAACCTATTAGTAATGACTGTTACCCCCACAGTAAATTCTCCTATTATCACCCATACCCCTGTTGTATGTCACATATACTTGGGAATCAGGTTGCTACTTCCTCATTAGCTCATTGTGATCATTTCTATGCCAGGGTCGATAAGATGCTTCATAGCTTCATTAAGGTTGGACCTGTACATGCTTCCCAGGATCCCCGTTCTGTGGGCTAGCCTCACAGATCGCTATCAGTGTCTTCCATCTCATTTCTTCTTTCCCACATGCAAGTCCTAACAAAGGACGTAGGTGAATTTTTCATTTAATTAAGAGAAAGTGGTATTATTCCACTATATTAATTGCTAAACCATAGATATGGGTTCCACAAACCACATGTTACCATTATTAAAACAGGAGCATGTAATAGTATACAGTTAAATCTGAGGTACAACCTCAAACAAAAAAGCCATTCAAAGTGCCTTTTTGCCTGCCTTATGAGTCTAAAATAAAATAGAATAAAGGCAATACATGATCTGGCAAGCAACAGAGTAGTTATTTAGATTATTTGTGTCATTTCAAGTGATTTGCCTGATAGTTTTCAAGTGTGATTTGCCTGATAAAATGGTTATTTTTTGCCTTGTAGACATGACCTTTAAGATCAAAAACTTTAACCAAATAAAATTTTCAGTAAGAATCAGTTTTCACTCCAGACTTTAAATCAGAATCAAAAAGTACATATGTTGATTCAGATTCAGTCCAGTAAATATTTATCAAGCATAGACTGTAGGAAATTATGCCAGATAATGACTGATGAACTTATAAAGCTGATGTACAAAACATGGCCTTGCCTTTGTCTGCAGTAGTGAAAGAAGATCCTGATGGAAGTGATGACAGAGTGTTTCCTGGATGCAGACTTTGCCCTGCCTCATAATACCCATGTCTTTATAACCATAGAGAAGATATATGGAATTTCTCAGGTTTATTTAGTCACTGATGGTTGATGTAGCAAGAATATCCATTGAAAATAAGTTCATTTAGTTGTGAATTCATCAGAAATCAGATACTGGTAATGACCAATAATGAAGAGTTAGTATTTTATAACACTCTACTTGGAATGTAGAGTAGAGCTGCATACTGTAGCCTCTCGGGATAGTAGAGGTCTCAATAATAGATATATATTTTTTTTGGTTCACATAGTGTATGAAAATTCAGTTAACTTCTCCTGTGTTAAAAGTAGAAAATTCGCATAAAAATATAAATATGTGGGTTATTTTAAAACATTGGAAGATTTGTTGAAATTGAGCAAGCTTGCTTGGAATTCTCTAGAGCTGATTAGTGACTTTTCTCTCTTTATACACCAATTCATTGGCATCCCTCTGGACCATTTCATTTATTTCCTTACTTGACTGCACCAGAAAGGCCTTAGAGCTTGTTTAAATGAAACCAGAGCCTTTATTTAGAACTATTGGGGAGTATTTATCTGCCTACCAGTAACTTTTTCTAGCTTTCAGTACCTAGAATGGTGCCGAGTATATAGTAGGTGTTCAATAAATTTTTTTT
>PVHY01015903.1:0-34981 GCA_004024945.1 Uropsilus gracilis
GACACCAAATGGTTACAACTCGGAGTGGGGGGGCGGGACAGAGGGGGAATGGTCAGGGAGGGTGGGGGGGGTGAATCCTGGTAAAATAAATAAATTAATTAATTTAAAAAATATGTATAACAAAGTAAAAAAAAATAAAAATAAAATATTAAAAAAAAAAGTTAAAGGGTAGGTAATTATGCTCATTCTCCCCACTGTAGCTCAATACACATTTTTAAGACAAAGCAACTATTCAAGAGAAATGTACAAAGGGAATACAAACTGGAAAATAAGTAATGAAATCATTATTTGTAGATGACATGATAATATATAAGAAATATTAAAGATTCTACCAAAAATTACTTAAAATATCCATGAAAATATTTAAGTGACTGGATACTAAATATACAAAAACATGCCCCATTTCTATATGCAAGGTTAAATTGGAGGGAAGAGAAATTAGAGAATAAATGCACTTACAATTACATAAAAATAACAAAATACCTAGGAAAAAACATAGCAATGGACTTATAAACTTAAAACATTTTTAAAAGAATTGAGACACAAAACTAGGAATATATTGTTCATAGTTTAGAAGAAACAAAACCACTAATAAAATAGGAATCTAAGGAACTTACCTAAAGTCATTTACTTTTACTTTTTTTTTTAATTTGAATTTTTAAAGTTTTTATTTCTTTTTATTTTTTAAATTGATTACACACATTTTACATCATTTTCTGCCCCAAGATTCCTATCACCTTATTACCTGTGAATCTTCATCTTACTCTCTTGTGCCCATCCCTCCTGTGATTTTACCTCCCTCCTCCTCTCTTGGTTTGTGTTTTCGTCCTACTGACAGTTTTAAATTTTCCTTGTCCTTTTGTTTGTTTTCCCTACATTTTGCATTTAGGAGAGATCAGCCAGTATTTCTCTTTTTCTTTCTGACTTAAATATTGACATTCTAGGTTCATTCATGTTATCACAAATGCATCAAATTTGTCTTTTTTTTTCAATGAATAAAATGTATCAATCAATATGTGATGTACATGTACCACAACTTTTTGATTGATTCACCATTTGGGGGCAGTTGGGTTGTTACCATATCCTGGCTATTGTAAATAGTGCTGCAATAAACACCCAAGTACAGGTGTCCTTTGAATTAGAATTTTTGTATCAATTAGGTAGATAGATTCTGGAAGTGGAATTGCAGGGTTAAATGGGAGTTCCATTTTCAGTAGTTTGAGGGCCTTCCACACTACTTTCCATAATAGATGAATGAGTTCTCATTCCTACTAGCAGTGTAAAAGTGTTCCTTTCTCTCCACATCCACGATTGCACATTTTGTTGTCCATTTTTTTTTCAGTCATTTGCACTTTCAATTCATTTCCTATCAAAAACCCAATGGAACTTTTCAAGGAAATAGACAAAAATCCTAAAATTTGTATGTAACCAAAAATATTTGAATGGCAAAAATAACCCTACAAGAAAGAGAAAAATTGAATCAATGGAATGACTTCAAACTATAGTACAAAAACTATTGGGACAAAAACCAATACACAAACCAATGGAATAAATCTGAGAATCCAGAAAGAAACTCACACATACATGGATAGTGAATTTCTGATAAAGGAACCTTTACCATAATATGGAGAAAAAAAAGCTTTTGACAAACAATACTGGGAAACTTAGACAAAAGGTCACATCACTCACATACACACAGAGACACACACTAACACATACTAAGTTAGATGGTTAACTAATACCATACATAAAAATCAATTCAAAATGGATTAAATAATTATATATGTGATCTGAAATCATACAATAAATAGAAGAGAACAGGAGGTATATTCCTGGTAGTTGATCTCAAAGAAATCAATGATTCCAACAACAAGGGAAATGAAAAAAAAATGTAACTACACCAACCTAAAAAGCATTTGTACAGTGAAAAGCAGCCTCCTGATTGAAGGAAGATATTTACATATCATCTGTCTGACAAGGGATTAATATCTAAAATATATGTAGAACTCATTCAATTCATCTACAATTAAACTCATCTACATTTACTCAATTAAAATGGCAGTAGAACTGAATAGACACTTCTCAAAAAAAAAAAGAGAGAAAGACATATCGATGATCCACAGGTTCATAAAAACACTCAACTTCAGTTATTACTAGGGAAATACAGATCAAGGCCTTGATGAGATAAAAATCATACCTGTAAGAATTACCATATGCTGGAAGTGTTGTTGACCATGTGGAAAAAAACAAAAAAACAGCCTTTGTGAAATTTTGGTGGAAATTTTGGTGGTGTATATAAATTTTTGCAGCATCTAAGGAAAAAGATATGGGGGCTTCTTTAAAAACTAAACACAGGAATACCATGTAATCCAGCAATACTAGTCCTAGGGTGTGTATGTATGTATATGTATGTGTGTGTGTTTGTGTGTGTATGAAGAATATGAGAATGCTACATAGAAAATATGTGAACACATCTATATTTATAGCAGCATTATTCACAATAGCCAAGACAAGCACAGAGACTAAATGTCCATCAATGAATGCCTGGTGAAGAAGTTATGATATGAATACTCAATGGAATGTTGCTTAGCTATTAAAAAAATTCTGCTTTTTATAATAACTTGGATAAATCTTGAAGTTATAATGCTCAGTGAAATATGTCAGAATTTGAACATGTACTAGATGATTTTATCCATACATGGATTCGATTTAAAACCAAGTCAGGAAATTAAAACTACATAACAAAAAAGGACTGATTTCCATACTCAAGTGAATTTACAGACCAAGAATCCATAGACTGAATTAAAGACTAGGTCTCTAGTACTGTGACCTAATTATTGCCACAGTTCTTTTTCCAAATAATTTGTAACTAGTAAACATGCCCAATGGGGTTCATGATAGTGAGGTAATTAGTAGAATTCTGACCTAGAGTCATTTCATTCTGGTTCCATTTATGCTACACACACATTAGTAATTGCCCAGGTCTCTAAACATGTAATTAAATGGGTGTGTTACTATTTAGTTGATAAAATATTCTACTTTGAGAATATTGTATGTCAACAAATTATCTGAGAATTTAGTGGCATAAATTTTACTTTGGTCTTGTTTTTATGCTTTATAGGTCAGGATTTCAAGAAGACTACATAAGGCAGCTTATATTTAAGACTTCCAGGCTGGTGCTGTAAGATGTTGGTTGTTGCTGAATTCATATGAATATGAGTAGATTAGACTTCCAAGATGACTCATTCAGCTGGAAAGAAGCTGATGTAGGCTGTAGGCAAAGAGCTCCTCTAAGACTGTCATCTACATTGGTGCATGATGACTGGCTAATGTGGGTCTTTCAGCGACTTAGATTTCTTACATGGTGGCTGGTTTCACCTTGTATAAGCATGCCTCAGACACAGAGAGTATCCTGTGGGGCCTTTTATGACTTCATCCTGAAAGGTACAATGCCTCATTCCCACTGTATTCTTGTATGAATCAGTTACAAACTATCAACATTTAGGGAGAGAGAATGTGAGGAGTGTAAAAGAATTTTGAAATCCTGTACTAAAATTGTTCTAGTCTCCCATTGATTTCTGTAAGGTGAATGTTACTGTGGATAGACCAAAGGGGATTTCCTGGAATTATGTCTCTTCAACAATTTGGTAAAAATATTACACAAAACTAAGACCAAATTCCTGAACTGAATGTCAAAGATTAGCATCACCCTTAGAGTTCTAAAGAATGTAGGTGTAATTGTTTCTTTCATGTTTCCAGATGATTCGCCAGTGTAGTTCCTATAAAAACCAGATGGATCTTAATGTTTGACGGTGGATTATGAAAAATTTAACCAAGGAGTAGCCTCAATTTCTGCTATTGAGATAGAAGTTGTTAGAGCACATTAACATAACTTCAGGAATATAATACACTGTCATTATATACCGAATACATTATTTTTCAGCCCTATTGGGACAATGAATCAGAGACAGTGGCTTTTTACACAGTAAGAATAAGCATATATATTTTTAACCTTGTGCTAGGGAACATTAATTTTCCTTCTCTCTTTGACATTACAGGCCAAATGGATCAGGATTCTGTGAATATTCTGTAAAATATTGTTACATGTTCAGCATTGTGTTAATTGGACATGATGGATGCTAAATAGCATGCTGGACACTTAGCTAAAACTCTTACAGTCCAGAAGGTGAGAGTTAAAAACCTTTGAAGATTAAGGGGCTATCAATATTACTGAATTATGTAAGGGTCCAGTTGACTAAAATCTGACAAAATATACTATCTGAAATAAAGGGTAAATTATTGCAAATAATATCCCTTATCACTCATGAGGAGGTATTGCTATTGTTTTATTTCTTGAGGTTTTAGAAATAGCATGTTCTGTACTTGGGGATATTGCTTTTATTTAGTTTGATGATACAGAAGCAAACCTTGGATAAGAGGTTGAGCAGGAAATGAATTTATTGCAACTGGTCCAACTATAACATAAAGTACAGCACAAGTTGTTTACAGCTTGGTCAGTGTAACTCAGCTGACTTAAACTATGACCCTTA
The DNA here is from genome assembly GCA_004024945.1 of Uropsilus gracilis. Lineage (NCBI taxonomy): Eukaryota > Metazoa > Chordata > Mammalia > Eulipotyphla > Talpidae > Uropsilus > Uropsilus gracilis. Next base: position 4,551 of record PVHY01015903.1, read on the forward strand.
GGCCAAATCTTGCCAGCTACTCTTTCAAATCAAGTTTTAGCAGGACACAGCAGTGCATATTTATTTACATATTGTCTTTGCTCTCATGCTGTATTGACAGGGTTGTCATATAAGGTGCCCTCGCTTTGCATTGTTTTGTTGTGCATACTTTCCTGTTATCACAACTAAGTTAGATTAACACCTTCTCCCAGATCATGGTTCAAGTTTCCATTGCCATGGTATACTATTTGTAATTGCATAAAGTACAAATATTGTGCTAGTGCTTCAGTTTCCAAATTACTGTGCAAATAACAGATATACATCGTAATAAGTAACCATCAGCCAATGATCACTGAACATCCACTATCCAATTTAAAAAGACAGGAAAGTATGTTGCTGCATTGCCTGCTTTTTTTTGCCAGATATAAACCATATGGTATACAATATGGTATACAAAAAGTATATAATCAAAAGGAAGAGCTGATCAAAAAACAAGGAAGATGCATCAAAGAAATAGAAAGTAATAATACTGGTAGTGAAATTTGAGTGTAAAATAAATAGAGTGAGAGAAGCTAGAGCAGACTTTGAGTTGATACTACTAGAGAGGCTCTCTATACACAACCAGAAAGATATGATGAAGAACTTATAATTCAATAAGTGATTCCCTTATACCCCTTACTCAATGTTCACATCTTTCAAAATATTAGCACATCATGATCAGGATAGTACATTTTCTACAAAGAAGTAAAACATTTTCATTCTCAACAATTTCAATGTTTGAAGGTACAGTGTAATATCAGTTTCACTAGTTCCTATATTTACAGCTATGTCTGTTTTATTTTTTCATGATTTTATAGGCTATGAAATAAACAAAATTTGCTCATTAATTATCAAAATTGTTTTCCATTGTTTCATCTTCTATAGGCATTTTCCCAGCCCTTTTTCAAGTACCATGCCAAGCAAGGGGTTCCTAAAGTTGTGACAGAGACTGCCTTACCCATAATCCTAAACTATTGGCTGCTGGGTTCAATATAGGAAAAAATTACCAGCCCCTGGTTTATGGCATTAATTGTCCCTTTAAGAATTCTGAAAAATATGTTACCAATGTATTCCACTTGATATACTATATATATATATACACTATCTATCTATATCTATCTATCTATCTATCTATCTATCTATCTATCTATCTATCTATCTATCTATCTATCTATCTATCTATCTATCTATCTATCTATCTATCTATCTATCTATCTATCTATCTATCTATCTATCTATCTATCTATCTATCTATCTATCTATCTATCTATCTATCTATCTCTCCAAAACACTTAGGAACTGACATAAACTTCCATCTCCAATGAAAACAAGCAACTGATTGAAGTTAAAGGTATTTGAAGCTGTAAAATTCCTAACATTAGAGAACTTTGCAGTATTCATTAAAACAGAATGAATTCTACTAAGACACTGAATACACTGCCTTGCTCCACCATGCACATTTCACACTTCATTCAGTATATGTCTAACATTAGTTTGTTTTTTTGTTTTTTCCAACATTTCTTTACATTAAAAATGTAAGATAAGAACTGCATGGTGCTGAGATTTCTGGACAGCTCTTTTAAACTTATTTTTGTTAATCTGTCTAGTTTAGTAGAAGCAATTACATTTTACTTGTACAAGTATTCTGTGATGGAAAGGTTTATATTTTCTCTACATTAACTATAAAATGTCTTTAACAAAAGAAGTTTATCTTATACACTTACAATAAGACACCAAGTAATTTTTAAAGTTGAAGAAAACTCATAGAGGTTTTTAATTTTATTAACTCTTGGATTGAGTATTTGAGGTATAGTATTTAATGTAATCTTATATGAAGATTACATTCTGATTACAGAATTTTAAAGGACAAAATAAGTGATTTTATTAGTTTTACTAATTTTAAAAATAGAAATTGGAGCTATAGAGGGATAGGAAGATTTGAGTTGGTGTGTCACCGTTTATATGCTGCTTTTTATCTACATAAGCAGTGTCACTATCAGCATCTCGATGCCAAGAAAAGCAGAGGACTAAAAAGTAATGATCATTAGAAGGTATTATTCAGGCAGCCTTACTTGAACAATATGCACACTGAGTGGGATCTGCAAAAAGAAGAAAGTAGAAGAAAGAGGAGGAGGAGGAAGAGGAGGAGGAGGAGGAGGAGGAGGAGGAGGAGGAGAAGGAGGAGGAGAAAGAAAAAGGAGGAGTGGAGGAGGCGAGCAATCCTACTATTTCATTTCTATACCATTAAAACATATACTGAGATTTTTTTCTTTGATTTATTTTCACCTTGCAGTGTAACTTTGACAATGCTTTAATACTTTCAATCAGCAGTTTTCTTATCTGTAATATGCAAGTAGTAATAGTATTTACTGTTAATGCTAGCTGGAAAATAAAAATAAATATTATTCGTAAAAATACTTAGTACAAGGCTTTATAAAAAGTACTCATAAAGATATTATGACTTGTAAATGAGCTCTGAATTCAGTCATCAGTCACTTTCAAAATGTTAAATATAATATGATGTTGACAGATATTACTGAAGACATTTGATGTAGTAAACAGAATTACTTTACCTATCGACCACAATCAGCTTTCTGATCTATGGCTTTTTATCAAATGAGTATCCTTTTATCCTTCTGAAGCAAAAATATTAGGAACACAAAGACATAAGAAGATTGTAGCTTGGGAAATGAAATTACTGAAAAGGTAAATCGCAAACACAGAAAAAGTCAAGGGAGTAGTGTCTCTGAGTAGCAGTTTCAAGCACAATGCCTAGCAAAGGAAGGCTTAAAAGAATAAGTTATCTTCTCCATGATCAGATTATTAGTCTTTGGAAATAGGAAACTCCTCATACCAAGAAAATCACTTATCATTAAAACAGTGAAACCTGATTCACAGCTGCTTTGTTCAATGTGTACTTCACTTTAATGTCTACAATGTAGAATACTGAAAAGAAAAAAAAATAGAGATTTTGAAAAGCATGAACTGAATAAAAACAAAGGGGAATTACATGATTTAAAAAAGATTCCATTTTTTAATAAACTCCCATTTTAACAGTTAATACATTAATTTACTTGGTTCATTTTGAATACTATTTTCTTATAGAAAACATACATATCAGAACTACCTTGTCCTTTCAATATACTGATTTACTGTACTTTATCAGATAAAAAAAGTTGAGATGGCAACATAATTGGATGTGAAATATGACAAGATGAGTTGAATAAAATAAAAATATTATAAATGAAAACAGTTAATGTCCATATTACAAATAAGGTAGACAAGAGTAGCTTTTAAGTAACTTTTAAATGTGTTTGGTAGTATTTGTGATAAATTCTCATAGCTTTTTATTCTATTTTTGTTCCTGAATTTTTTTTTCTCCTGGGTATAGATTTCTAGGTTGAGAGACATTTTTTTCAGTATTTAAAAAAGTGTCATCAAAACACCTGAATTTGTACTTATGTTTTGTTTTTCCGACTGCTTTTAGGATTCTTAATGATTTATAGAAAATTTATTCTAGGGGACCATTGTGTGACATTTTAATGTTGATTCTGTTTTAGGTACTTAGAGTTTCTAGTATCTTTAGGATTAAAGTTCTTATTAAATTTTCGAAAGATTCAGCCATTTATATTTCTTTAAATAGTTTTTCCCTTTGGTAGTCATTCTCCTCCCTACTGAAAATGTATTTATTCTCAGAAATCAGACCACTAATCCTCTAGCCTTAAAATAAAATAATCTTTCTGTATTTTATTTTGTTTAGTTCCTAATGCTAGTTGTTAAGACAATTGATTTTTCCCCTTCAATATGTAGTTAATGTTAACTCATTCGTTTTATTTTTTATAATATTGAATTTTGTTTCTTAGAAATTTTGATTTAGTATTTTTTTGTATTATTCTATTTTCTTTTAGGTTTGTATTTCTTCACTCTTTTCTGGGAACATTGTTTTCCAAAATTTCTTCTTTAAAAATACAACTTTAATTAAGACATGCATTTAAAAAATACTTCATCTATGTATTTTGGGGCTGTTCTTATTAACTGATTATTATTAACTTATTAACTCGCCATGCATCTTTTTTTTTTCTTAGCATATCTGGTAATTTGGATGTTGGACAGTTTGAATCTATTGTATTCATTTAAATAATGTTAAGAATTTTCTAATTTGTATGTGATTAAGTTACATAGAATTTGCTTCTTGTGAGGTTTGCATTTAAACTTTGTTAGACAAGTGCAAAGAGGTCTTAAATCTAGAGCTAATTTAGTCTTATATCTATTGTGATCATTTCTGAGAACTGTACATTATGCCTTACTGAGTGAGGCTGGTGATACATGCACTATTCCCCAGTATATGTGAACATCAGATTTTTTTTTTATGATAAATTTTTGCCTATGTGGCTTCCTTGAATACATGCACTGATTAGTACTCAGATTTGAGTGGCCTCCAACCCATCTCTCTGTCTTTCTGTGCAACAATCACTCTACATTGTTGTGTTACAAAATAGAGTTGCTATGGGCTCTGCAAAATGGTGTGCCATATTAGAGACCCTCATATTCTTTTTAGGCTTTTAGGTTTTCTCTCTTTGTACAACATCCCCCAAAACTACATGTAACAGGAAGCCAAGGCAACTGGCAAACTTCCCTCATTTCTTTTTCCGTACTTCAGCCTCACAATCCCAAGCTAACTATTGCCCCAGAGCTAAGAAATGTTTCTAAAACTCAGAGAATTTTTTTCTAATCCCTATTTTTAATCCAGACCTGAACTAAACATTAACAATTATCTTTTGATTGATTTGTTTTCATATTCAGCAGACTGTAGATTCAGACAATATTCTTCAGAGATATATATATTTTTTATTAATTGGAAATTTTGTGAACATCAAATTTGTGAACATCAAGTAGAGAATTATAAAAACAAATTGAAATGTAAGTTGGTAAATATTTAAATATTTTCATGGATAATATATCAGTCTGTCACTCAGCAAAATTTTCATTTCGGTATTAAGATACATTTTGAGAGTAGAGATTCTTAAAAAAATAATGTGGGCTAGTTACAAAAATTGCTATAATACTGTTTCCCCCCCTTCAAAATGATGAACTTCAGAAAAAAAAAATTCAACAATGATTAGAATTTTTTTTTAGAAAAATAAGACTGAGCAGAATAAATGAATTTTTCCAAGTCCTGTATTTCTGTAATGCAATTCTTTTTCACTCATCTTGGAACACTTAATAAGGTATTTTCTATTTTTACTGATCTGTCCTCATTGTGCCTGGCTAACTGAATAATCCATTTGCCATATACACATCGAGAGCAATGAATTATGACACATATTCTACCTGCCATTCTCTCCCTCCAGAATCTTCTGCACATCAGTCTTAGTCAAAATAAGCTCTTTTATCCCAGGCATAGTGACATAGAATTTCAGTGAAAATGGCAATTTTATATGATTGCAATTTATTCCTGTTTATACAGACTTTAAAATGTTAAGCAGCTGTGTTTTAAATATTTTCTCACCTTCTTAAAGTGACATTTATTTGATATTTGTGATATTGTAGTTACCCATTTGCAAAGACGGTGAGCTATATAATACAATCACATATAATGTGTGGGACTCTGAAATCTTTTCTAGGTGCTTAATTTCAGAAATTTGACTCCTGGATGAATGTCAAATTACTATTTAGGTGAATGCTATCAAACTGGAAGCAATATTTTTGCCAAGGGAACTACAGTGATTCGGAAAGTCATGGTGATAGATCACAGGTACTATGGTGGTAGAATTATGGGGTCACACTTGAGGGGACAGATCAAATACTGTTCAAAAAGTAACAATGATGAGAGAAAATAAATTCAATGAAAAGTAATATTTATTAATTCATAAGTCCACTAATTATCTGTTGAGTATTTACTATGCTTTAGACACTGTTCAGCTGAGTACATAATGACAAGTGTAAATGTTAATGAGAAATATAGAGCCTTGGATAACACTGGCACTCTTGTCCCTTACATTTCATTTTCCATAAAGGAAAATTACATTTTGCATGTGATAATAAAAGTATATGATTAAGAACTATTTACTATTCTGATTTATCCTACCTGCTTTCCTAACCCTAAGTACAAATTATCAAAGTGCTTGAAGCAGTTTTGTGGAATAATTTCAGTCATAAAAAAAGTAGTTTTCACAATATGGTTAAGTATTAAGATTAACTTGATTGAAAATTAATGTATTGCAGACATTAAGACTCACTTTCATTTTTTTTTTTAGTCCTAATTTTACACTGACTCTTTGGACAGTATGGCTGAGCCCTAACATTGCTCCTAAAGAAAGATAAAGGAGAGAAGTAGAGTGTCACAGTTCTAGTAAAGGGAATGTTTGGAGAGAAGCTGCCTTTAGTCAATTCCCTCTATCAGACAACCTCTGGTTTATGGTAACTACTTAGTACTTCACACTTTACACCGTCAACTCTCCAAAATTATCTGAAAGAGCACTTCAGTGGGAAGTGTGCTCTTGACTCTGCAATGTTGCCAAGTCATCTCATTTTTACACAACCAAAATAGGAATGTAGGCAGTCACTTATCTGCCTCATTAGGAGTAAAATCCATTAGCAGAAGATCAGATTATTGGAACCCAAATAGCTACCTTGTACATTAATCCCAGGCCCTAGTACACGCTAAGGAGTAGAGTGGTGATGTCTGTTACAGCAGTTTGCATGCAGTTGGGCACAGGAACAGAGATTTTTAGGATGATAACTAAGGTATCTACCTTTTATGAAGCAGACTAAAATGGAACTTCAGGGAAAGCAACACAAAAGACTGATCAGAGAAAGTAAAATTGGTGACAAGAAGATTGGAAGGTAGAGCTCATTGTAAAACAATAAATCATGGCGAAGTCTGAACATGGAGGCAGAGTAAATGCCAGAAATTCTCATTGGAAGAGGTCCACTTAATGAGTTATCAATGAGATCAGTTAAGTTCTTCAGTATTTTACCACTTATGAAAGAAAACCAGCTTTTGACTAGAAGGAAAATGTCATTGACTTGTGAAGTTTAGCATCATATATGGAAATATCTGTATGAATATTTGGCATAGACCAGGATGAGGAGAAACATAATTTCAAATATGTATTTTTTTCTTTTTCATTAATAATTTTGGTCTTTGTGTTAGTAATTAACAAGCAAATTGATCCACTCCCATGGTAGATATTGACTCCAGCATTCCCGACTGTCAAAACAAGATATAACTAATGTTCAATTAAATGAGACCAGTGTATTTTGAGATTCAAGGGCTAGGAGTTCTAGAAGGGACAGATGTGTTTAGGTAGAAAGGCAAAATGAAGAAGCCATTCTTCTTCTTTTTTAAAAAAAATTACCATGTTCTTGTCTGCTACTTCTTTTCATATAAAGTTTTACAAATAATTCATTTCAAAATCCACTATTATTAGGTTCTATATCAAATAGTTTACATACAAAGATATTAACAGTTTGACATTTTTCCTCAAAGAACTCATAAATGAGAAAAAAGACAACCAAACCATCGGGACTGTAGTTAATAAGCACAGTGTTTATCTTCAGTTTTTCTGCCAGCAGTGGAAGGGTGAAAGATGAGGTAATGCCATCTAGTTTCCATCTCCGTGAGTTAGAATACTTGCATAAAGATTAGAATATTAGGAATTTTTATGCATTCAAGCCCTCTGAAGTTCAAACACAAATGCAGTAAAATTAAATCTAAAAGAGTAATGTTTACTTCTAACAACATTTGGGGAATATTTGACAACTTGCTAGCTATTTATTCTAACACTAAAAATACTTTTAATTAGGAATATCTGCCTAAATTTTATATGCTATAACAGGTTCATTTCATTCTGTTCAAAATTTATTTTTTTTTTTTAATTTAAGCCAAGCAAGCAGTAACAACAAAAGAATTAACTGGAGTTGTAACTTTCACTTAAACAGAATTTTGTAAATTGTTTTTATGGTATTTCCTGGGCCTTTAACATTCTAATAACAAATTTATCAGTAGTGTCAGACACATATTAGTTATTATTTTTTGAATAAACAAATTATAAACTATATATATATCCATATTTATGTGTGTATGTGCATGAGTATATATATATATATATATATAAATCCATGCACACATATTAATGTGATAAAAAGTTGGCTTAAAATGCTAATTAGGATATTACTTAATTTCTATCCTTTCAATTCACCAAAATACAACCTTTATACACTTTATATTATCTTTGTGCAATTCTAAGTAACATCATGGAAAGTATATATAGATAATTTTATAACATAGACACATATTTTACTGTAATTGTGGGATAGTCAGTTATTCCATTATTTTTTAATCAATTTTTGTTTCATGTGATATGAAATTACAAATACATCATTATTACTTTATTTTAGACTATCTAGATGTTTCAATGATGCTTGCTAAGAACAGGTAATGTATACACTTTACAACCCTTTGATTTTTAGGATTCTTACTTGAATAGAGAGTATTTAACAGTCAATAGACAAAATAATTGCCTAAAATATGCACATATCTCTCAAATTGTTCCATAGAAAGGACAAGATTATCATTTTTCACTTTCCCTCAATCATCAGGAAAGAAGAGGGTTCATAAGGCATTTTGTAAAATACACAAGGTATTAAAATGGAAGGGGTTATGATACAAGAGAAATGTGAAGTCTATCATTAAATATAAAGGGCATGGTGCCTTGAGCAAATGATATAATATGCATTGTATTACACTTATCCTCACTAATACAATCTTCACATAGCTTCATCATTGTAAACAGCTTTCCCTTACATATTTTTATGTTCTCTTTATGCTTTTTGTACTATTTTAACTTTTCTCTCTATTAAAATATTGTTCTAGCATTTATATACTTCTATGCTTTTATTGATAATAATTCCATTTTTTTTTTGTAAACACATGTTATTCAATCTATTTGGATTGAATGCCTTCCAAATGTTAACTCAGGCCCTTTTTCATTAATGCATTATTTGCAGTTATAGCTGCTGTATATATTGTTTTCACCTTACTTTTGCATCACACGCCTTTTTTTTCTGTTTTGTTTGGATTTTTATTTTATTGTTTTAAATTGTAGTCTTATAATGCTTTGTAAGAGAGATATAGATCTTTTAGCCATTAGCATTAAATCTTCTAACTTATGTGAAAAATACAAAATGAAAAATACACTAATGTCTTTTCCCAGAAATATATCCCATTTCCTAAGCCATTATACCAACTTAATATTAAGAATACTTATATGATTTCAGTTATAAACTTATACATACTTTTTAAACAGATCGCATTCATATTTAAGTATCATTGATTCTTTTTGTTTTGAATTTCTGTGCTTTTTCTGACTAATTCTCTTAAAATTTTATATAGTTGACAATTTAAATATAAAAATGAATTGTATTTCCATCCTTTAATGACAGCATGGTTTGTATAAGATTTTATGTTCAAAAGTACATGCCTTTACATAAAACCGAAAAGCTTTTATACAGAAAATGAAACTGTACACGAAATGAAAAGTACATTCATGGAATGGAAGAGCATATTTTCAAATCATTCATCTAATAAATAGTTAAAATCTAAACTATAAAGAATTCATGCAACTCAACAGCAAATGACAAACAACCCTAATAAAATATTTGCAGATGATCTAACTAAATATTATTCCAAAGAAGATTCACAGATAGCCAACAAGTACCTGAAAAAGTGTTGAATATTACATAAAACCAGGGAGGTATAAATCAAATCTACAATGAGATCACCTTACCCTATCAGAATGACTAATATCAGAAAGTAAAAACTAACAAGTGTTCATGAAGATGTGGGCTTCTGATGGGAATATATATTGTTGAAGTCATTACTTTAAAAAACATGGAGGTTTTTCAGGAAAATAAGAATAAAATATATGATTCAACGATTTGAATTGTTGGTATTTATGCAAAGAATATTTAAACAATAATTCAAAAAAATATGTGTATTCTATGTTCATCTTGACATCATTCTCTATAGCTGAGATACAGAAGCAACCTAAATGTTGCAATGTGGTTATATATATATGTATATATATGTATATATATGTATATATGTATATACATATACACAAACATATATATATAGCACACATACACCTGGACACAATAGAATATCATTCAGTTGCAAGAGTAAAATCTTGCCATTTATGACACTATGGATATACCTCCAGAGAATTAAACTAAATGAAATGAAGAAGAAAGAGAAAGATTAATTCCATTGATGTCCCTTGTATTGAATTAAAAAATAAACAAAACAAAGAGTAGTAAAATTGAGATTATAGAGAAAGAACAGATTAGTGACTGTTAGGAAATGGAGTATTGGGGTGGGTGACATTGGTGAAGGAGGTCCAAAGGATCAAATTTTAAGTTAAAAAGTCCTGGTATGTAATGTACACCCTTGTAACTATATAATACTATTGTATTATACCTGTTAAAGTAACTGAAAGAACTAATGAAAGTTTTGTACACCTAAAAGAAAAATGTAAAATTATGTATGATGACAAGATGCCAGTGAGACTTTCTGTGCCTCTCATTTCACAGTATATCCAAATAATGAATCAGTTGTATACCATTATTCCTCAAATAAAGAAGAAATTAAGACATCCCTAAGAAATCTGAACATGTATTTATAAACATCTTACAGTATAAACTATCAATACATATAATTCCTGTAATGTATCTTACTATTCTAAATTACCTTTTTAATTTGGGTGTTCAGAAATGCAACCTTGATGTTTGTCTATGAATGTGTGTACATTGGTATGTGTATTTTACAACTATTCCTACCACTTAACACTTGACAAATCTTTTAAATTTAGTAATCCCATTATTCTTCAACTGTAGGTGATTTTATTTCATGTCTAAAGAACACTTAACCCTTTGTTTTATATCTCCTTATCTTCTGTAACATATTTTAAAATACATCTTAGAATTGCTGATCCTTTTTTTCAAGTTTTATTTCTTTTTATATTAGCCAGTAGGAATATTCCTCTATTTAATAATATAGCTCACTATTGTACTTATTAATGATGCCAGGCATAGATTGCTTTGTCTTTTCATAATATAATTTCAATATAATTGTACAATAGCTGTTAGTGATGCATCTTCAGCAATAATGATTGCTCTTTAAATTATTATTGCTTTCTATTTTAGGTGTTTTCTCATATGTTCTGTCTTGTATTTTGTGCCTCTAAATTTATAATGCTGGTTTTTCCCTACATAGTTGACTATTCTTGGTTCTGTTATCAGGTTTTATTGGAGAATCATCTTGTTTTTGACTTCTATAATTTGTCGTTACAATATGAAATTTCTGTATTTCATAGTTAAGTGAAAATGAGAATACAAATTTTTAAATGGTTTATACAATAAGAACAAATATGAGGCATTCTTAAATAAGAACATCACTTAGTCTCTACACAAGTTGAATGGAAATACCATCCTGTTGGATTTCTTGGAACAAAGATTTTAGAAAGAACATATTTGCTTTCTTAGAATTGGGAACATTGGCTTTCCTTCTTTTGTAAAGAAAGTAATCTATACCTTTATTTATGTATTCTTTTATGTTACAGATGCACATTATATTACTTTCTCTGCTGATTGAGTTCCATTCTCACCTGGTATTCTTCATGTTAGGTTATTCTTTGAATGTTCAATTTATTAAATATTTATATTGTTAGAAAGTGATTTACAACTCAGTAACATTAATGGAGCTATATTCCTGAGATATTAACCTTGACCTACTTTCTAATAATGTCAATTCATCTAAAATAATAAATCTGACTATTTTGCTATCTTTTTTCCTTATGATTTTATCCATAAGTCCATTTCTTTCATGAATATATTTTTATTTTTTATCTGAACGGAGGTTAGAAACACATTCCTAATAATTGCATTGGACTAGATATAAAACTTTAAATATGATGAAAGTTCATTATGATCTTGTAACAGGGTAGGCCCCAGGGGAAGGGATTCCAGGTTCTCTGCCCCCCCTCCACACCCCCACCTTCTTAAACAAAGGTGGAACTGAACAGAAAGAGTTGTGAGGAACTGGGAAGAAGGAAACAGATCAAGGAAAAGACCTGGAGAAGGAACATGGAACAAAGAGACAGATGAAAGCTGTGCTTACTTGTTGGCCTTGTCCAGGGACTTAGGGGACATAGAATGAGATGCTTGAAAAAGTTGTGGTGAGAGATTTGTATGGAAGTTAACAATAGCAACTTTTATCTCGATTTTGATTTTGCTCTTTTTTGTCCCAGATGTGCTAGGTCTTTTCTGCCCCTTCCCTTGGTTTTCCACCAGAAGGTGTCTTAGATTCATGGAAATCTTTTCAGCCAACCTGTTTGACTAAACATTTATCCACAAAGAGATGGTAAAACTTGGAGTGCTTGGTTTAAAAATTGTTTATTTTTCTTTCCCTCTACTTCTCTTTATTGTGCACTAATTGTGTGGTGGTTCCTTTTCATTAAAGGTCTTACACAGTAACGTATATTTTGTCTTGATGTGGCAGATGGCAGAACCTATTAAAAGCAGGCAGGTTTGAGGGTCTTGGTCCCCCTTGCATTGCCCTATAATAATCTTAAAGCCTGCAGGAACTATATTATACAAAGAGCAGACATAGATGTTTTTTACACAAAAAGATGTTTAGTATTTTTGTCTTGATAGATAGCTACAAAATGCCATACATCACTATGTCGTTGAACTGAAAGCAAAACAATAACATCCATGCAGAACATATATCTTATTCACAATTTAATAACTTCATAAAACAAAGTTTACATTACACAACCTAAAATGTAAAGCATATACAACTACGTTGGCTGTTAACACATTTTTTATTTTAGTTCCAAAAACAGATTTGTCAGTCAAACAATCTAAATAGTTCTTTAGTGATAGGTAAATTGAATTAAAACATATTTTCTCCTTAATATGGGAATTATATGGTAAATGTTATGATTTTTGGAAATATATTAAGGGAACCTTTAGGAAGAATAGTGATCAAAACTGGGGAAGTCAGAAAAGGTAAATGGAACAAAAGAAATTTGAATTGGTTCTTAAATATGAATATGGGCTCTGCAGAAAATGAGAGAGAAGAATATGATTTTTTTTTTTGAAATCACTAAGGGATCACTTAACCCACACTTCACAATTCCTCATATTGTCCTACTCACACTTCAACTTCTAATAGCAATACCTTTATAAAACTCTTCTGTCTTCTCAGTGTCAACCTTAAACCAAATAATCGGCTGAATTCTGTACTGGCTTCTGTATAAGTACAGCTCAATATTTGAAAGCAGTAATATAAATGTAAATGCTTTGGCCCCAACACCAAGGTTGAGAAAATTTTATCAAAGAAAGAATGCATATGCTGATTTCTTCCCAGCGCCAACCAGAAGAACATGTCAGAATATGGACAGCTATGTGAACGGGCATGACGAAAGGATGAAAAATCAGAGTCCTGCAACCCTATGGGACACTGCAGGCTCACACACACAGGAGACCAAATTAAAGGAAAAGCTAGGTGAACAAAAGTGATCATTTTCCATCAGAGAGAAAGGAATTTTCTTTAACACATGTAATATTTTCAGAGTGCTTGAGTGGCAGAGTCTGTTTACTTGTGGCACAGAATTCTAACGAGGGTGTTAATGGGTGCTATTAATTTTGTATAAAAATGGTAAGGACATAAATATTCGAATCTAGGATCCAATACTGCTTTTACTACTTAGTGTATGTAATTTAGAAAATTATTAATCACAACCTGCTTACTTTCTCTAAAGTTAGCAAAATGTAAGTACAATCTTTTAAATTGTTATAACAATCAAACAATAACAGAAAGGGAAAATATGATAAGTGTTCAATACATTCTTTTCTTTCTTTCTTTCTTATTAAAAAAGATAATGAATGAGGATTGGGTTTTTAAGAAGCATCCTAGAGCTGCTCACTGCTGATTTATTGATGTTGCTTAGCAACCTTAAAAATGTTGTTAGAGAAGTAGAGGATGCAGTAGTTAAATAGAGTCTGATTACAAAGAAATCGTATCTGGAAAAGTATGCTACATCATCCAATAAAATAAGTCCTTTTTTGATCTCCAACCTTTGTGGGTTTCACACTTATGATTAAGTGTTAAGGAAGTGCTTTAGAAACAAGATGAGCTGTTCAGCACAAGTAAAGATACAAGCCTCATTTCTCAACTTGCTTGCACAACTCGTGATGATTCTGGCTGTTGACCTCCTTTAATAAATCTCAGCATCACAGCCTACCCTACTGTAGGTAGGAAAGAAATAATTTTTTCTTTAAATATCATCTTAAGTAAATTAGTATGTGTAGACATAATTTGTATAATTATAGCAGTTTGTAATTAGTGTAAACAGAAATCATGTCACAACTAGCAAACATAATTAAAGCATATAACAAGCCTCTCTCTCACACACACGCAACACATATTTTTGGTAACAAATTTGATATCAAACAGATTAATCTCATATCCAGGTACAGTTTATTGCGCAAGAATGTTAGCAACTTGTTTTTGTAACTATTAATTTTAATCAAGGTACATACATTGCCCAAAACAAACCTTTCCTTTAGTCTCCTTTTCCACGCTCTTTGAAGGAAGCTTTCTTTATACTTTCACCCTGTTTGGTATACCCCAATAAAAATGTCTTATTTTCTGGTTTTTATCATTTATATCTTAACTTACAATTCTTTAAAAATAAATAGGCATGTAAAATTTCTTCACTTAAACTATGAGCTCTTTTAATATAGAAATATTTTTTACATTCCTTAGTCTATAACCCAAAATAATAACTTCCAAATATCTAATAGTTGCTGAGTCAATTTTTTAAAATGAGTAAAACATTTAAATAATAACAATTTAAATGTCTATAATTATCCCAATAGCTAAAACTGACATAATTAAACAATAGCAGCTGATTGTTCAATATTATAGTTTAGAAATATCTTCTTTCATACTAGCACTTTGAACCTTACAACATCACTGGACATCCATCCATCCATCCATCCATCCATCCATCCATCTATATATCTACTATCTATCTACACACATATGTATATTTATAACACTTTATTCTTATAATCATGGCAACTGGTTCATCCCATCAGTTTGGAAATTTTTTATGTAACCGAGGGCAAACACTCAAAGACAGAGATCTATGTAAAGTCACAGCATATTCTTTGGAATGAGAAGTGATATAAATTAAACCCATGAAATTCAGTTGCTAAATTCCTCAAATCTGACTCCACTTAATTGCAGATTAACTCTATTTTTTGCAAGCACATAGTATTTGTAGGGATGTTGGTCGGCTCTGTATCTTGTCTAACCAGTGTCTTTCACCCAGAATATGGACAGAGAAGTAAGATAAGGGAGCTTTGAGGACAGAAGTCTTAGTATGAAGAACTACAGACTGAAAATAGCACGTTAGATATAACTTTAGAGGATATGCACAGAATGACAACAACAAAAAAGCCACTATGGACCCTGAGGCACTGCTTCTGGTCAATTGGCCATGACTAGTGCCAATGTTTAGCACCCCCAACAGAGCTGCACATCCGCTGCATGCTAGCCTGTTTTTTAAAATTGTATCTTCCATTTGATTCTCAATAAAATGAGGTTGCTCCTCAAATGGCACTGCACCCTGATTCACCCTTTTTGAGAGAGATCTCTGTGTAATCCCTTAGATTTCTCATTGTTCCAACGCATTTGGATTCTGAGTAATCTTTTCTCATCCTGTGCCAGACATCCCATAGCAGCACACATTATATTTGTAAAAAATAAAAAAGTAAGTCCAGCTAGTTTTATCAATAATAGATACATCTTTAAAACATGTTCAAGAAAAAGAAAAAAACATACTTGTAATTATCTTTTTCACTGTTAGGATCAAAGAATTGTTACAAAAACCGAATTAACAAATAAATACTGAATTATTTTCCCTTGAAGAAATATGCAGGGTTATATTAGGGAATAACTTAGCCACATCTATTTATGAATATTCTCCCTTTATTTAAGACAACATTATTTAATATAGTTGATTCACTAACATCGAATTCAATCAATATCATTATAACTAAGGACTTACTAAAGCTTATCTAACACAGGTTTTTTTCTCAGTAAGCATATCACAGTTTTTGTAATTAAAAACAGTAGCACTTCAACATTCTGCTTGGAAGCCACTTTACAGTGGCATTACCAATAAAATTGCAAAAAAAAAAAAAGGAAAAAAATGTGTATAAAAGCTCCCCTCCCCCAGTATACTTTTTTATAATATGCCTGTTGAAATAAGAAAGCAAACTGTCTCCTTTTCCAAAGTTAGCTGGGAAACTGTATGTTGGATGACACAATTTTTACTTTTTTTTTTTTTTTACATATTCCTGTCTTCAAATTACTGTGAAAGCACTTCATGTACTGATTCAGAGTTACTAATAAATTTTACTGAGTAGACAAAATTGTAAATGCAGAATTTATGAATAAAGATCAACTGTATTGTAAACCACATAAGAAATACTGTGCCAGGCATTCAAAATTATAAAGACAATTAAATAAATAATATTTTTGATTTTTAAAGTTTCAAAATCTATTTGTGTAGAAAAAAGATTAACAGGTAATCATAGCTCAATGTAATTGTGGCTTTATTACCCAAGAATAACAAGGGAAGAAAAAACTTGTATTATAGTCCAAGTGACTGTATCATTCATTTTTTTTCACTATTGTACATAGCCACTTTCTGCCATGAGTCTTACCATTTTGAATTTATGAAACAATTCTTCCTTGCTAATATGAAAGAAGCCCCAAGAATCACTTCTGTATTGTTCCTCTGAGTAGTTCTCAGCAAGACAAATTAAGAATTCATGGAAATTTGAATTTAGAAAAGTGAAACATTCTTTATGTCTCTATAATAATTCCACCACTATGTATTTTTCCACTGAATTCATTCTATAAACAGTATTAGAAAAAAAAATCACCCTCTCTCTACATGGAAGACTGTAATATACTAACACAATATTATTGCTTTTCTCCTTTGAACCTTACTAAATAAGTTCTATTTCCATATAGTCTAAAATTCATCTCTATTCAATCTCTCATTTGATTAAATTCACTGCCTTTTAAACCCTGTATTTAATATTTGATTTTTTTTTCATTTCTGAGTTCTAATCCTCTCTTTAAATATCTTTGTCTATCCCAATTTTAAAATTACCTGTCATATTATTATTATGTTGACTTTCTTCAATTTGTGGAGGAACCTCAAACTAATGAAATGGAACTACCATTTGATCCAGCAATTGCTCTTCTGGGACTCTACCCAAAGGAAACCAAAACACTTATACAAAAAGGCACCTTTGCTCGGATATTTATTGCAGCACTATTTGTAATTATGAGGACATGGAAACAACCCAAATGTCCAAAAACCGATGAATGGATGAAAAGGATGTGGTATATTTACACAATGGAATATTATTCATCAATTAAAAATGAGAAATTTAAGCATTTGAGATAACATGAAGGAAACTAGAAGCAATCATATTAGCAGAAACAACTCAGAAAAAAAAAGACAGAACCATATGATTTCCCTTATATGTGGGATATAGGGAAAATAAAAGGCCAATAGAAAAAGACAAAACAAGCTAACAACCAAACTAAAGCAAACAGCTGGGGATCGGGGAATGAGTAGGAGATGTCTGGGAAGGGGAGGAACACAGAGGATTGGAATGTTGGTCTATGGGTGATAAGATGAAATACAGAGATGTAATATATATATATATATAATATCATTATTAAAAATACACACTTTTCTAATTCATTGAAATTAGCTTTCTTTACAGTGTTTTAACACAAGTCTCTTTCTTCTATATCCTCTGAATTTTTAATGAACCTTCCACTGTTATTTGAAAAAGTATTTATTTGAATGAACTTGAAATATATGTATTAGATGTCATGCAGTAAATATTTACACATATATACATACTCATACATATGCACATTTACTTTCCCTTTTTGCACACTGTCTCTTAAAGAAACTGTTATCTTACATCTGAGTCTGTATATATGTTTACACCACTTTGAATGTTACCCTCTTCTTCTACTTAATAGCACTGTCATTTGACCTCATTTACTTGCTGAAATAAAATTCATTTTGGTCAGAACTATAGCCTTTAATTGATATTTACATAAATTCTCAATTCAGTTTGATATCATGATCACCTCAGTGACATACAAGAGATTATGTGCTTTGGTGAAGCTTTTTTTCTGTAAAACCTCATAGGTTATTTACCAGTACCCTCTCATTTAGAAAATTGCAAGTTGTTCTCAGCTGTGTGGGCAGCAAAATTATATTAATATTTTACAGTTTTATGTCATTACATGGAATAGAGGCTTTTGAAATATCATCTTATTAATCAGTTGATCTTTTCCCTCAAAAATTAGATCTTTCAATTTACTTGTAAAATTACTGGAATTGGTATTTTCAGGTAATATAAAGTAAAATTCTTTTAATGAAAAATATGACATTTTAAAATAATAGCTACTTTTCTTATACTGAATGCAATACTTTCACCACTTTTGGCGGCTAATTCATTGCTACTATCATTTAAAACTCAGATCATCTAATTTTTAATGGTTTAGAAATGAGATGATTAGAAAGTACTTGATAATGACTAATTAGAATATGAACAGCACTATGTCTGAAGAACTAATAATAAGTGGGAAATGTGTTGAATTTTTTTAATGTTTGGAATTATATTGGTATTTGAGAAATACAGTCTTCATTTTCAATAGTAAATTTGTTCATACAAAGAAGTTTTAAAACATGATTACAGCTTGAGATCTCCAAATTTGTTCAAATATGCTAAAATCTCATTTCTGTCCTTTAATTTTGATATATATATATATATGTATATATAAAAACTGTTAATTTGAAGCTGGGTTTTTCTTCTATTTATAAAAAGTAACATTTGGGGTTACATTAAAATATGTATCTCTTCGCATTTTTGAAACGTATTAGACAGCAGGCTAATTTATTATGGGGCCAGTTGGTTGGCAATAGCGGGGCTATTCAATGAATATTCTGAAAGATATTTCACTAAATTAAAGCTCTAACTATTTAATCTCATCAAATGACTTTGGGCTAAGATTGCAGTTTTAGCAGCTAGATTAAATGTTTATGATGAAATTTATTTTGAAAAAATTACAATACTAAGAATATGGAAAGAATTTTGGATGAATTATTGGCTTTTTAAGATAATGGTTTGGGTATTGTAAGAGGGTTTTGGTAATTGTTTTGCCACTAATTTCATCTTAATAGTTTTTTTTTAATTACACATATTTCTATTAGTCCTGCATGAGAGTAAACTTATTGAAATGGCTAAGTCTATAAATTGTTTAAGCACTCAATTATTTCTAATTTAAGATTGTTCAGTCTACCTTCCTCATGATTCCTATATATTTCTAACATTGATCAAATTATAACATATAGCTGAAACTATCAATCTATAAAAATGTGAGAATCCAAAATTATAGATAATTTGATATGCATAGAAAAAATAGATCAATTGAACAATCATTGTAACATATTGGAATAATTCATGAGAACATTTACTTAAAGATGTGCATAAACCCCAATGTATGCAAAACATAAATGAACTTCATATATACAGTATGAATTATCATCAGCTTTTCCAAATATGAATCATAAAATCAACAGTAGTTTCTGAATTACCCTGGTACCAGTGACTTTTTGTCCCATTTCATTTTTAAATTTGATTATATCCCCTATATTATGTGAATATGAAACTTTTATCAACCTAACAATGAGGCATAAACCCAGCCCTATCCAACAAATTGAGAAAGAAATGAAAATACCACCTGCTTCATGTTCAAGTGCTAGCTTTTCTTTCAACTAAAAACTAAAAGATGATAAATTCAATGATATAATCATGGGGAAGATCTAAAACAAGGTTCATAGAGTTTTCATGCATTACTTAAAAACATTTGGAATTTTAGATAAATTGCCTCCTGCAGTAATAGAGAGTTTATGGCATATGTATTTGAGTGAAATATAGACAGTATGGCATGTCAAAGACAACCTATTAGGAACACAGTATCTATCCAGCCTCATTGTTGCAACAAAGAAATCAGATTAGTGACATAGACAGGAATATTTTATACTCTAGCATAAAATTCTGGAAATTAGGAATCTAAAATGAGCAACAAACAAAGCAATGCTAGAAAACAATGAGGGTTCTACAGAGGAAGTACAAAAATCAACATGATCCCTGATTAAAAATATCTGCTAGAAAATGAAAATTTTGAATAAAGAAAAGTTGGGGATATTTTCATATCAACAGAAAAATAAGATAAAGCAGTTGAAGTTTTACACCAAAATATACATTATCCAAAGGCTATAATGCTGAATTTTGCCAAATTCTGAAGGAATAGTAAAATTTTCAGGTTATCTTATCTCTCCCATAAAAGTAAGAAAGCTGCTTTATTTTAAGGCATCTGCAATTTCTTTCTTTCTTTTTAAAATATATTGATATTTTCTTTTTTTATTAAATAATATATATATCACATCATTTTAATCTCCAGGGGTCACCCACCACCTCCCCTCCCTGACCACTCAGCTGGTTCCCACCCTCCCATTGTGTAATTTCATTTGGTTGTCCATGTATTAGTGAAACTATTTGGTTTATTTTTCTTTCTGACTTGTTTCTGCTAGTATGATTTCTTCTAGATATATTCATGTTTCCATAAATTCATCAAATTTGTCATTTTTAATTGATGAGTAATACTCCATTGTGTTTATATACTGCATCTTCTTCATCCATGCATATGTTTTGGAACATTTGGGTTGTTTCCATGTCCTTGCAATTATAAATAATGCTGCAATAAACATCTGAGCACAGTTATCCTTTTGTATCCACATTGAGGTCTCCTTTGGGTAGATTTCTAGAAGAGCAATTGCTGGGTCAAATGGTAGTTCCATTTTCATTAGTTTGAGTGTTCTCCATACTGCCTGCCATAGTGGATGGATCAGTTTAAATACCCACCAGCAGTATAAGAATGTTCCTTTGTCTCTACATCCATGCCAGCCCTTGTTGTTGCCTCATTTTTTGATGTGAGCCATTCTAACTGGTGTAAGGTGGTATCTCATTGTGGTTTTGATTTGCATTTCCCTGATTGCTAGTGACCTTGAACATTTTTTCATGTGCCTGTTGGCCATTTGGAGGTGTCTTTTTAGTTCTTCTCCTGATTTTTTATTGGAAAAAAACTCATATACCAACTCAAAAAATTAGAAAAAGAACAATAGGGAAACCCAAAACCCATCAGAAAACAAGAAATAATAAAAATAAAGGAAGAAATAAAAAATATAGAAACCAAAAGGACTATCCAGAAGATCAACAAAGCTAAGAGCTGGCTGGTTCTTTAAAAAATAAATAAAATTGACAAACCCCTTGCTAAGTTCACAAGTAAAAGAAAACACTCAAACAGAATCACAAATGAAAGAAGAGAAATTACAACAAACACAAAAGAAATTGAAAGGATAATCAGAGACTACTATGAACATCTATATGGAAACAAATACAACAATCTGGATGAGATGAACAGATTCTTGGAAAAATACAACTATTCAAAATTGAACAAAGAAGATATAGAGAACTTAAATAAACCAATTACAAGCAGCAAAATAGAAGCAGCTATCAAAACTCTACCTAAAAACAAGAGCCCAGGACAAGATGGCTTTATTAATGAATTCTACCAGACATTCAAAGATGAAATAATGCCTACACTGTACTACAAAAAATTTTCCAAAAAAATTTGAGAAAGAAGGAAAATTGCCAAACACATTCCATGAAGCAAACATCACACTCATACCAAAACCAAATAAGGAGAGCACCAAAAATGAAAACTATAAGCCAGTTTCCTTAATGAACACGGACACAAACATTTTAAACAAAATCCTAGTAAATCAAATCCAACGATGCATAAAAAGCATTATTCACCATGACCAATTGGGATTTATCTCAGGGGCACATGGATGGACAATTCAACATCTGGAAATCAATTAACACAATCCACCATATTAACAAGAAGAAAAACAAAAATCACATGATCATATTAATAGATGCAGATAAAGCATTGACAAAGTCCAGCATCCATTTATGATAAAAGCCCTTAAAAAATTGGGGATCAAAGGAACATACCTCAACATAATAAAATCCATCTATGACAAACCTACAACAAACATCATCTTAAATGCAATTTCTTTCTTTTAAGTCAAGACCACATATTTTCTTCCTTCTCTGCTTGCACACACTTTCATCATAGATGAATAAGAATTCCCATTTCATATTTGCTTATCAACAACTTGGTGTCATTATGTTTTTTTAATGAAAGTGCTTATTTTATCCACTCACAGTTCTCTACTAGTTACACTGAGCATCTGTTCATACGATTATTAGTGATTACTTACATTAACATCATGAAGCATTTATGTGATTGTATATACAATATAGTTTATGGAGAAACACATTTGTTGAGTAGAAACAAACATCGATAGCAATGATAGTCATTAAATTCTGCCTCATGACTATTTCCTGGGAGGTCTCAAATAAAACTATACTTTAACAATATGACTGATTAGAATTTTGCTCACAAATCTTTACTCCCTTTCCCCAAGTTATCCATGAATAGAGAAAATTTGGCATTTTATAGTCTTGGGTTGGGTCATGTGATTTATTTTAAGCAACAGAATGTGGATAAAATCAAAGAGTATATCAGCTTTATGAGAAATCCTATATTTCTACTGACATCTCTGGGAATTTCTGCTTCCTCAATAAAACATACACATTACCAGTAATCACCATCACTAAACCGAACTTAAGAATTAATACAGGTAGGATATACCAAAGCTAATTTTAGCCTTCAGCAGGGCTGACCCAGCCTCAGACACATGAGTAAGAAATCCACACTAAATAAATTATTCCTTAAAGTGCATAGGGAAAAAAAGAGAGGACATGAACAGGTATAATATCACAAAATACAAAACATAAGTATTATAATATCATAAGATGGAAAAATCAGAATATTTATAATTAAAACATCAAATAAGGAAGCATTATTCTCTTACTAGGTTAGTAGACTTGATAATTTCATCACATTAGAATTTAGTGAGGGTATGGAGAGATTTATTACTTTATATTATATTTTTGCTGGAAATGTTAGTGATTGTAACACAGTCTTTGGGAACATGGTTTGGCACTATTAACTTAAAAAATGCACAAAACTAGAAATCATAATTTTCACATTTTAGAATTTATTTCAAGAAAACACACTTGCACGTATGTGGAATCAGATACTGTGCTGTCATTTGCATTTGCACTAAGTATCTGGTAAAGATAAGCTCCTGCCCCTTCCCTTTATGAAACAATATTGGGAAGATATAAAATAGCTTAGGAACTTGCTCCAGGAATATAAGACAAAAGGCCAACTGCAATAGATTATTTATTAGGGATAACAGATTTTTGTTGTTAGTAAACTTCCTTTAGAACTTCTTTTCTCCATACCCCCAGCCCAGAGTTCTTATATTAAAAATTCTTTCCAAACCCAATGCTTGAATACCTTATAAACTTTATTTATTTAATTTTATTTATTTATTTATTTATTTATTTATTTATTTATTTATCTATTTATCTATTTATTTATTTATTTATGAGACTAGGTCTCGCTATTTTTGCCCATGGAACCGCAGGCTCTCGTTGCCAGGGGTACCACGGACTCAAGCCATCCCCAGCCTCAGCTTCCCAGGTAGCTGGGATGACAGGCGCGCGCCACCACTCCCAGCTATTTTTTGGAACTAGGTCTCGCTACGGCCCCAGGCGGGACTCAAACCGCGATCCCTAGCCCCGGCCACTTCCTAGGCTGAAGCTTACAAGCACGAGCCACCGTGCCCAGCCTGAATACCTTATAAACTTTGAAAAAAAAAAAAAAATCAAGTTTCAAAATTCTGATCCCCTTTTCTAAGATATTCCTAAGACTTTCAACTTGATACTCTCTTTTACTGTCATTAAATTAATCAACTTGCCTTTGTCTTCTTGATGGTCTCTTGAGAGTCAACATTGAGACGGTGGGAGCAAAGCATGAAACAGTATAGAAGAACATTACTTTGATGACACATTTCCTACCATCCCAGCTTCCTAGCTGATGATATTGAGTGATAACTTTTGAGTTGTCAATTGTAAAGTAGGGATAAAAATAAAAAAAAAAAATAATGTCTCATGAAAAGTAAATTTTCCTTAGACAACTTAGGACAAAGGGACAAAAAAGGGCTCAAAAAGTGTTAAAACAACTCTAAGTAAATAAAATACCTTAATCTCTATTAATAAAATGCATGGAGATAATGCATTCAGCTTGCATAGTTAAAATGAAAGGTATATTGATAATTTAAGAAACTTGTAGCACTAAAATATACTATGTATTTAAATAAAATATAATGTACTTAAATATTTTCTATTCAGGCAATATATGAAAATGGTTTTTAAGGATCTCATCAAACTGAAAACTGTTAAAAACTGAGAGAAAATGATAGGGTAGCAGATTGTTGAAAAAAACCTCATCATTTCCCCCTTCAAGAACATATTTGGCTGGGTATGGTTGTGCATGCCTAGGAAGTGGCAACCTAGGAAGCCACAGCTGGGACCAGGGATCGCAGTTTGAGTTCCGCCGGGGGCACGTAGCAAGACCTCATACCCCAAAATAGCTGGGAGTGGTGGTGCGCGCCTGTAATCCCAGCTACCTGGGAAGCTGAGGCTGAGGATTGCTTGAGTCTGTGGTAGCCCGGGCAACGTGAGCCTGTGGTTCCACAGGCAAAAATAGTGAGACCTAGTCTCAAAAAATATATATATTATTTATCAACTAGTTAATTTTTCTTAGGACTTTTTTTCATTGAAGTTTTTTTTTAACAATGTGGAGATGAGAAATCATACAGTTTATAAAGAATTTAAAAACATATTAAATTGACTTTTTTCCCTTCCAAATAATTTACAAAATAAGATGCAAAGTAATATCAAGAACTGCTTTATTTAGTATTTCCAGAGTCACTTCAGGAAGGAGAATCAGCCACTGTTTTTACTGAAGCACTAAGCAACTTTAAGTCATGATACGAAGAGTAATTTCTTAACCAATGAAAATGTCAAGAGGAGTTTAGGTAGGCAAAATATCATTCTGCCCGAATGGTTAGATTGCAAGTTGCCTCATTTAATTTTTAGCAAATTGATCCATTTTCCTTTACTGAATGCATTTCTAGAAATCATAGGATATTTTGCACTAGCTCAGGAGGAAATATTTTTCTCAATAAAATCGAGTGGCATATTTTATCTGATCTTCGCTCAAAACAATGAACAAAAATTTTTAATCATTAAACTTTGAACATTAAAGCAGACTATCTCTTTCTTTTAAAGGAATCAATAAAATATAGTCTATGACCATGTTATGGATGATTGTTATCCTCACAGGCAGGCAACAGATTACTGAGCAATTTTTGTTTTTAAAAATAATTCATTGCTTTAGATTTTACAAATCTCATTTGAAACTTTCTTTGATTTTTTTTTTTATAGAGCCAATTCCATTGAAACACACAAAGTCAGCTAGATTGAAGAAAAACACAACTGATTGGAGCAATTAATTACAGCATTTAATTCTATGAATTACCAGTCATTAAGAGGGAATGACTCCATGTGTGGTTACAGAATTAGTGCATCCATTAGAACAGGTGAGTTCAAGAGTCTCTTGTTGCCATCATGAGCTGAAACTCCTAGTGATAAATAATTTTGTATCTGTACAATTAGTTTTCTCAGCATATTATGAACTCTAGTCTTTCCTTTCCTTTTTCCCAAATGTGAAATGAAATGCATATTGTACCACAATCTTGGATAATAGGTTCAAAAAATATTTTCCTAGCATTCAAATTTCAGTTCCGAGACTGTATTTTAATTCATCATGATAAAATTTCCCAAATGATGATTTTACAAGAAACATAAGCAAAATATTCTGGATGGCTAGAGAAGGGAAAGGCCTGGCAGAGTCAGGGACATTTTCAACAGAAATGTGAATGTACCTGGATAGAGGAATGGTTAATGTGGCAAATATGAAAAGAAAATGATACCTGAACACAAAATCACTAGTTAAAAAGGACACCAGTACATGCATGTTTATTGCAGCAATGTTTACAGTTGCCAAGATATGGACACAATCCAAATGCTCCAAAACTGATGAATGGCTGAAAAAGATGTGGTATATGTACACAATGGGATATTATTCATCAGTCAAAGAAAACAGTCATTTGCAGCAACATGGATGGAGCTAGAAGGAATCATGTTAGCAGAAATAAGCCAGAAAGAAAAAGAGAAATTTGGAATGTTCTCACTTACATATAAGAGGGATATAGGGAAAAACAAATGAACAGCTAAGAAAAATTTAAAACTGGCAACAGAACTGAACCATAGAGCAAGAGAGGGGGAGGAGGGAGAAAATGCTGGAGGAGGAGGGCACAAAAGATTAAGATGCTTAATGAATTATAAGGAGATGGGAGACGGGGTACACAATAATGCAATAATGTAATATAAATATAAATACACATATATATGCAAAAAATAAGGAGATGGGAGAACCTCAGGTAGACAATGATGTAATATAGACATGCATATGTGTATGTGTATATGTATACATATATAAACATATGTATATATATATATGCAATCAATAAAATAAAGTAAAAAACAAAAATAATTGTATCATCTGTAACTTAAGACAAAGTGATTTATTCTTTTTTAATTAATTAATTTATTTTTTGTGGGGAGGAAACAAGTTACAGATAGGTATACATATTATAATACCATAATTACAAAATTATAAGCCATGCAAAATAATATATTATTTACTGATGTGGTATTTAAAGGTTTCAAATACCACAGGAATGATAAACATCAAATCCAGTGTAGTGATTATAATTTCTGGGAATGTGTAATGGGGAATAGGAGGGAAGAGATATCCATAGAGAATGTCAACTATCTCTATGATTTTTTTAATTTAATTTAATTTTTTAATGTTGTATATATTTGTGTATTTATATTTATATTACATTATTATGTACCCCAGGGCTCTCCCACTTCCCTAATACCTGTTAACCATGCTGCTCTTTTGTGCCCCTCGCCTCCCCTGCCTTACTCCTCCTGCTCCTCTCTCAGTCCATTATTCAGCCCCTTTGGTTGTTTGTAATTTTTCTTATTCGTTTCTTTGTTTCTATATCCATCATAAAAATGATACCATCCTCTATTTCTCTTTTTCTTTTCGACTTGTTTCTGCTAATATGAATCCTTCTAGTTCCATGCATGTTGCTGCAAATGACATATGTGTGCCCTCCTTGATAGATGTGTAGTATTCCATTGTGTACATATACCACATTTTTTTTTTCAATCAGTCTTCGGTTTTGGGACATTTGGTTTGTTTCCAAATCTTGGCAATTGTAAACAGATCTGCAATAAACGTGCATGTACAGGTATCTTTTTAAATAAGGGTTTTCATGTCCTCTGGGTAGATTCCCAGTGGTGAGATTGCTGAGTTGAATGGTAATTCTACTTTCAGTTGTTTGAGGGTCCTCCACGCAGCCTTCCATAATGACTGGACCAGTTTGCACTCCCACAGGCATTGTAAGATAGTTACTTTTTCTCCACATCCACGCCAACACTTGTTGCTCATTTTATTTATACGGGCCTTTCTTACTGGTGTAAGATGGTATCTCAGTGTGGTTTTAATTTGCATTTCCTGATTATTAATGATGAGTGATGTAGAACATTCTTTCATATGCCTATTAGCCATCTGTGTCTCCTCTTTGGTGAAGTGCCTTTTTAGTTCTCCCCATTTTTTGATTGGATTTATTTGCTTTGTTTTTGTTGAACTGTATGAGCTCTGTGGATCTTTGTTATCAGGCCCTTGTCAGTTAAGACAAAGTGATTCAATATACCTTTTCTTTCTGGTTCTTGCCTAACTATCCTGAATTGTCAATAAAATGATGAAAAGAATCAGAAAAAAATAAATAAATTAAGGAAAATAATGAAGACTTCACTAAGAAAAAAATATAAACTAAAGTAGGTTAAGAGAGTGAGTGATGAAGAGGAAATCACATTATAGTTTAAAGGGTCTTATCTGTTATCTAAGTATTTTGAAATTATCTTACATACCATTGAGTTACCAGAAAACGTATGAGAAAATTACATGACTATTACCTCTTAGAAATTTACCAACCAACAGTATGAATGAATGATACTGAAACCACATCCAGACAAACTGTAGGGAATCCAGTAGGTATGCAAAGAGTCTATGACATACAGAGCTAATCATATGCCTGAAATCTGAATATAAAACTAATACTATGGATTTCAAACATATTTTGATAAACATAGAAAAACACTGGAAATAACACAAACATTATAAATCTCAGAATATAAATTGTTAATTACAATTTCAGAGTATCTCTTTACAGATTTTCTTGACACACATGATTTTAAAATAAAATTATGACATCTATGTGATAAATTTTCCAGAAAATAATTTTCTGAGTCATCAAACTTGGACTAGTATTTTTATGTGATGCAGCATCGTTATTCACATCATTAGAAATTTAGGGATTTTGCCACTAAAATAATGACCATGGTAAATGGGCTTATATCTATATATGTATGCCCTGTCTGATTACTTAAAACAAGTTAACTCTGTGCAAAAGATAATATATATTTTAAAGGATTAAAACAATCTGTTCAAAATTCCTTTTATGAAAATGATTTGTAATCCAAGCAGCAGCCTCTTTCCTCTACAGTTTTTAAAACAGGGAATATTTTTGTTTTTTTCCTGACAGTATGTAAATATGGTATCACACTGCTTAATTTGCAGTCTTTTGATTACTTATGAGGTAAGTCCTTTCATGTTTATTGTAACATGTCTGTTCCATCAACTTTTCTGTTGGGGTCTTTGTAGTTTTATGTTTAATTTTAAAAGGCTGTAGGACCTTTCTATTTATGTGCAATAAGATATAACATTTGGAATTAGATATTCAGTATTAGAGAAACCACAGGGGGCTCTCAAAAAAAAAAAAAAAACAATGTGTGAATAACAAGAACACAGCAAGTCTTCAGGTAAAAGAAAATGTGCAAATATTTGATGAGAAAGAATATTTGATGAGAAAGTCATAGCTTTGCAAATTCATTAAAGGCATGTCACAGTGAAGTTAAGGTATGCATAACTCCCTTTTTCAAGGTTCTAGATTAATGAAACAAAGGTCTGACGGATCAAGGAAAGAGTAGAATTGAGAAGCTTTGTCCATGTGAATGTAAGGAAACTCTGATTTGTGAGGTTACCCAAGGTATTGATGGAAACTAGTTAGCCGTGTCAGCTTTCTTTTAAAATATATGTGGGTTTGAAGCAGTAACATACATCTGAAGAGGTGTGATCCTATATCTCTCAATTATATGCAGTGTTGTAAATCAATGTTACCTCAATTAAAAAAGAATGCATGAAGATTAAATGACAAAACACTAATTAAAATCATCTAGAAAACTTGTTATAGGTACAAGAAAGTGTATACAGGATTAACTTATATTCACCAGGGATATAGTTTCTTGAAAATGTAGGTACCTTGCTTCAAAGAAATTTAGCAAGCAAGCTCTCAGAGCCCCAGATAAGGTGGAGTGTGCAGAGCTGGGCCTAGCTCAGGTTTGGGGCGCAACAGCCGGGGAGAGCCTAGCTCGCCAGGGAGCGCCCAGCTCGCCGGGGAGCGCCCATGTGTGAGTCTTTACATTCTTCCTAAAAGATATTTACATGCTAGCACCAACTTCCATGTACCTTTGAACACTGTTAAATGTTCATGAACACTGGACTCCTCAAAATTAGGGGGTCCTTTCAAAATAATACTAATTTTTTATGATTCTTTTTAATCAGAAAACTAGTATCTCTTTATTTAGATCAAAGTCACACCTCCACCTCCTACCCCACCCCCCCCACACAGCCTTTCTTATTAGAAAAACATTCTTCAGCAAAAGAAACTATAAACAAAACAAAAAGAAACCCAACCAACTGGGAGAAAATTTTTCCCCTGCAGACAACTGACAAGGGTCTGATAACAAAGATCCACAAAGAGCTCCTACAGCTCAACAAAAACAAAGCAAAAAACCCAATCAAAAAATGGGGAGAACTAAAAAGACACTTCACCAAAGAGGAGATACAGATGGCTAATAGACATATGAAAAAATGCTCCACCTCACTAATAATTAGGGAAATGCAAATTAAAACCACACTGAGATAC
>PVHY01015904.1:0-34958 GCA_004024945.1 Uropsilus gracilis
CTCAGCTTCTGGTGAGGTGCGATGCGAGGGACTTATGTTTCCCTGTCGCCGGTGAAACTCAGCTGCCGTGTGCCTCAGCCCACGTAAGCTGGGCCCTGAAGTGGAGGCTTCTGGCGTTCAAGACCTAATTTATTCTTTTAATTTAATGCTTATATATATTTTTTCTTACATCATTGTATGTTCCATAGTGCTCCCACCACCATATCACCCGTGAATCATCACCATGATCCCCTGTGCTCATCCCTTCCAGATGTTGCCCCCTTTCCCTGACCTTTCCTTGCAGTGTGATTCAGTTCTGCTATCAGCTTGCTAGTTTTAACTTTTTCTTGTATTTTTGTTTGTTTTTCTCTATACCTCACATATGAGCGAGACCATCTGGTATTTTTCTTTCTGATTAATTTCAGCTAGCATAATTCACAAGGAACATTTTTAGGTTAAGTACTAGACATACTTAATAAAAGGCCTACAATGTTCTATCTTACATGTACAGTCTTGTGATCTTTATCATATAAGTTTTAGATTTATTTGTTGTTCTCTTGGCACACTTATAAAAGCAAATATAAACTGAATGCTATTTTAATAAGCCTTATGGTACAGTGCTATATATTAAATGCAGTTCATTGCTTCCTACCCTATATTTATTTCCTACAGCACACCACTGCTTTTACATTAGACATTCCACACTGTAGAGAGAAAAAGATATCTCAAATATAAAACTAGCCCTTTCTTTCACACATATCCTGTAATTAGTTCAAGTTTTCATCCTTCACAGCAAGAACCTGCTACACAAAACAAAGTTTTTTCTCAAGGAGTTTTTTAAATTCACATTATAAGCTTTTGCAAAACTTTTGGCATTTAGATGGAAAAATTGCATTTCAAAAGGCAATGAATGCATCCCTTATTGGTAGAATGGGGAAAAAAAAACCTAATATTTATTAGAAACCTGTTATCATAAGTACTATGCAAAGGACTTTTAAACTTGCTTTCTTCTCTACAATGCCTAGTCTCTTTAGTTAGGGTTCTTTTCTTATACCTAGTCTCTTTAGCTAGGGTTCTTTTCCTATAGCTATACTATTTCTCATATGTATGTACATCAGAATTAAGGATTCACTGGACTCTCAGTTGAGGCATCTATTTAAGAAGCATAGCCCAACATGGCCCCCAGGAGCAAGCCTCGTATTTTTAATGAAAATACAAAATGTTATCAGCGCTACTAGATGAGGTGTTAATTTTGGAAAAATTATAAATATGAAAATAAGCATCTCTTAACCCTGGAATATGTAATATGACTTGCATATTAAACTAAGGAGAGCACAAAATCCATTTTTCAGTGAGTCTGCAGGGGGTTGGAGGGGACTCACAGTGAACTTACTAAGAAAATCAAATAAATTTATCCAAATTTAGTCCAATAATTCACTAATTTATATGCTAGGCCAATGTCTTGGGTTCACTCTGACTTTTGTATTAATATGGAAAACATTCACATTTTTTTGGATTTGTCACACAATGAAATAGACTTACATAGTACAATAAGCCTAACAATTCTCCACAATAACACATTTGACTTAAATTAGGAAAGGTTCTTAGAATTTTCATCCAGAAAGCTTGAATCTTTTTAAGTTTGAAATAGGTAATAAAGAACTAAGATCTACTGTCTCCTAAATTATTCCCATTTTAGAATAGCACCAGTTCCTGTAATGCTATTTAAATTGCTTTCTGAATTTATCCAAATCCTCAGGAACATATACACACTTTCTGACTCAAACTTACCAATACTCTTTTCTATAAGCATAAGATATGTTAAAATTACTCTTGCATAAGCTTCAAAGTTAACAAATTAAAATGGTTGGATGCTAAGAAGATAATATAGTAGCTTTCTTCCTTATAGGTTGTTATCACAATTACAGAGTTCAAATAAATACCATAATAAAATCATTTGGGTAAACAAATAATCAAGAAGTTTATGAACAATTGAGATAAGGGAAAAGCAATGAGTTAGAGCTAGTCCTATTAAATATCAAAACATTTCTTATATGCAGTGATTCAGTTGGTAATCTAGGCAAAATAAGAGAGTACTTAGCATAGAATAATACATCTGTCATCTAGGGATATACAAACTAAATTACTAAGAAAACATCACAATACATTAATTAAGAATTATCAATCATAAATAATGATAGGGCTATTGTTTAACTATTGGGACAATACCAACTTAAATATTAATCTTAAATAAACTAGATGGGTGTACTATAATAATAAACTAGATATAATAAAAATTCAAATAAATTTTAGAACTATTCGCTATTTAAAGAATGGGTAGCAAAAGGAATATAAGGATTTTAGTAAAATAATCCCAGTGTAATTCCAGTCAAAATCTTAGTAAGTTACTTTGTTAACATTAACAAATGGATTCTAAAGTTTGTATAGATAGACAAGAGGTTCAGAAGAGCCAACACAACATCGAAGGTGTCAAGCAAAGTCAGAAAACTAGCATAGCCCACTATCAAGATTTGTTGTACAGCTACAAAACAATGTGGTATTACAAAGGAAAAGACAAAGAGATCAATAAAGCATAATAGAAAGCTAAGAAATAGACCAATACAAATGCAGTCAATTGATCTTTGACAAAGGAACAAAAGTATTTCAATGGAAGAAGGATAAGCTATTCACCAAATGGTACTAGACCAACTATTCACCTGCAAAACAAACAAACAAACAAACAACAACAACAAAACAAAAAACCAATTGAAACTAAACACAAGCCCTAAACCCTTCAGAAAAATTAGCTGAAAACAAATCACAGGCTTAAAAAATTATACAAAGCTATAAAATTTCTAGATGATAACTTTGAAAAAATGTAGGTGACCTTTGATTTGATAGTGATTTCTTACTTACACCAAAAGTGTGACCTATGAAAGGAAAATTAGTAGAATGGGCTTCATTTATATTAAATCTTCTGCTCTGTGAAAGACACTATAAATAAATAAAAGATAAAGCACAGCTGGAGAAAATCTTTGTGAAACATGTATGTGCTATGTATATGTGTATATGTACATGTGTATCCAAAACACAGAGAAAACACTTACGACTTGACAAAAAAACAAGCAACCCAATTAAAATCAAAGCAAAAGACCTGAATATACATCTCAGCAAATAAGATTATGAAAAGATGTTCAACACCATATGCCATTAGGAAATTACAAATTCAAATGAAATTACAAATTAAACTCCACACCTTTTATGATGGCTAAAATCCAAAAGACAACACTAAATACTGACAAATAACATAGAGCAACAGGAACTCTCACTGTTAAATTTAGAATCAAAAAGGTAGAGTCATTCTGAAAGTTTGATAGGTCCTTACAAAAATAAACATTCTATATGATCCAGCAGTCAAACTCTTGGCATTTATTCCAAGGAGCAAACAGTTTAAATCTCCATGAAAACCTACAATCAGTTTAGAGCTACTTAACTTATAACATCTGTGGGAGCCGCCAAACCTGGGCAAGAACAAGTTGTGAGCAAAGAAAACTTTGCTTATCTTATCTGGTTTCATAACACTGAAGATGGTTTCACATAGCTCTTCCCTGTTAATGTTACATCAGTCCCCCATGTTGACTTTACTAAAGAGACATTCTACAAGAGACATTTCCGCAAGATAATGGCATCTCCTGCAAGATAATGGTATCTCCTGCCCCCGTCCCCATGTGTTACACTCCACCAGATCCTGTCTTCACCTTCTTTTTTGTTTGTTTACTACCTACCACACTGTATCCATACTCACATTGTATATAAGCCCTTAAGGAGCACAATAGAGCTGCTGTTTGCTGCATGCTTGCTCACAGCCCAGTCTTTTGACTGTTCATTTTTTTTCAACATCCCTTCTCTTTTAATCCTGCTCCCAACAAATATCCAACACTTGGAAGAAAGAAAGAAAAAAAAAAAAAAACCTTGGAAGCAAGCAAAATATTCTTAAGTAGGTAAACAGTTACATATTCAAACAATGGAATTATTACTTGGCAATGAAAACAAATGAGCTACCCCATTGGAAAAAGACAGATGAAACTTAAATGCATATTACTAGACGAAAGACACAGTACAGGACAGAAAGTCTGCATTCTGTATAATTTGACTGTATGACATTCAGAGAAGGAAGGACTATGGTGACAATAAAAGAAGCAGTGATATCTAGAGGTTGGGGGATTGGGTATATGCATAGGTAGATGACAGGACTTTTTAGGACAGTGAAACCATTCTGCATAACACAGTAATGGTGAATATATAACATTAAACATTTGTGAAAATGTATCGCATATATAGCACAAAAAGTGAAACCTAAACTATGGTCATTGAGTTATATATGTGTGTGTGTGTGTTAATATAGATTCAACAGTTGTAACATATGCACCACACTAGTCCATGATATTAACGGGAAAAAAAGGGATTACTATTTCAGTAAAGAACAGTCTACCATTGCTCCACGTAGTCTTAGAGCAAATAGCCTCAATTTTATCTGCGTTCATGTGAACGAAATCCCATTATATCACTAGTACTGGCTTCATGCTAACATGCATCAGAATAACAAGTCTTCTGGTCTCTAAAATCCTTTGTTATTCACTCACAGGTCTGAGATCAGATGTAAAAAGGTATAAGTTCTGAGAGAACAAGGCCACTAGTGTATAAAAGATACTTGGGTACCTTTTAGATCTTTACATCTATTGACTACATAAAGATTTTGTATGTGCAAATACTATCTGCTTTTTTCCTCTGGTGAAATTTCTATAACTTTTCTCTGACACAAAGGCACCATGACTGGTGGGGTCATATAATTTCTTATACAGGCTGGGACACTTTGGACTCTAAAAGGAGGGATTGACAGCAGTCATTAACCTAAACAATGCTTAACAAATAAGGAGGTATGTTACCAAATCCCCCAAAAGTTATTTCTCCTTTACCCTTCCCAAAAACAAACAAACAAACAAAAAAATCCCTTTACCCCATAACAGAGAAGCAAGCTGAAAATCAGCTACTCTTAATAAATGAAAGTTCTAACTTAGGTTCAAAACATAATTAGATAGCAGAAACAGAAATTGTGGCACTTTCGGGGCCCTTAATTTTTGGCTTATGAATTCTATCTTGCAATCACTCAAAGTCAGGAAATATTTGCTGGCTACCTGGGATTCACAATATGCATTGTCTTAAATGTCAGGGGTACAGCATATGAATAGCCCTGTCCTCAAGTGCTTTATACACAAATGGGAAATAGGCAAGCCACAAAAAAGTAAAAGCAAAACCAGATCAAGACAGTGTCTCCAAAGATAACAAGTACTTTGGAGAAAACTCAAGCAAGGTAAGAACAAGTGCTGGCTGGGAGAAAGTAAATGGGTGGCTGCATTTGTTAGAGTGATAACAGAAGTTATTATTATATTGGGAGACTAGACTGTATTGAGAAAATAAAGTTAGAACTTTAAGACAATATAAACAGAATTTCTGGCTTAACAGGTTATGAATATCATTAAAACACTGGTAAATTCAGGCTGTCATCCTCTGATTAATTTGCTATCGTGTATTGACATAGAAAAATATTATTTTTACTTTAAATAGAGAAAAAAACCTGAGGAAGATGTTCAAATCAAATGAGACTAATCAAATAAAATAATCTATACATTCAAGAGTCATAATCTAAAACAGTGCATAACTGTGTCATGATGATTAGATTACATGTTGATTGAATTGGCTTCTTTATTGAGTTTGATGTAGTTAGTCCCTGGAAACCACGTCATTCAAATACATAGAAATAAGTAGTATCTTTAACTTTGGAGTAGAGAGCAGCCTTTTTTGCAGACAGAAAAACAGTGAGAATATCTTCTATTAATAGGAGATTTACATTGCAACCACAGACAAATGTCCACATCCAGACAAGTAGGAGCTAAACAGCTGTTGCTTAGTGAATACTTGCAGTGAAGCCCCATAGGAGAAGCCAATCATGTGCACCTTTCTAATCATTGTGCCAATTTTACACAAGAAGGACAGGAATGTGGTTTTATATACAGATGCTCATTAGTAAATTCATTAATTTATTGACATGATAGCGCCATTCCCAAAGAGGTATTTATGCTTTAGCAGGGACATTTCTGAGCAACCTCTTGTAATGCTAAGATAGAGTATATTATGTGGGAATTGCAATTTCTATATAAATAGCTGATGGTATCATATTATCTACAGTATAAACAGACTAATTCAGAAGCTTTATTCAACTGTTATCTTTTCAAGATACCAATCATTGATGAGACTTGCATGCTTTCATATAGGTAGAGTTGGGTGAGTAGGGACTTCTCCCTCTGTACTCTCATTAAACTATTTACCACCCAAGCATGTTTCACCCCATTATTTTACCCTTTCTCTTTACTATTAGATTGTCAAGTTCATTAAGAACAATGACCCATTCTTATTTATTTCTGTATCACCAACTCAGAACTCACAATAGCAGCTCAGTGTTCTTTTGTTGTAAAAGATGATATAACCGTGTATACTGTGATCCCATCTATGCAACAATACTCTCAAAGATAATGTTTAGATGAATAGTTATGTTCATCTTTTAGCTGAAATTATCTTCTGGCAAGAGAGAATTTTTAAAAAGTAACTTTCATTTTATGCTCTTCTATATTACTGGTATAAGGAAAGATTAAACTGGTACTGGAATTTAATTTTTAATTTAAGTATAAGTATAATTTTAGATTGTATCAAATTATTTATAAGCATGAGTTTCTTTTAACATACTTTTAATCAAACAAACAAATGAAGAAATAGGTAGGTGATGGGCAGGTAGATAGAAACATAATTCTATCCTTATCATATTTCAGGAAAGCATTGTGCTGTAGCACAGGTAAAAATGCGAGCATCTTATTATTTTTTTTTATTAAAATAGTAATCCTCTTTCATTTTTGGCTCTGCTCTTTTCAGAGGCAGATATCTACTGCCTGCACAGCATTTAAAAATATAATCACAGTTTTACATCCTAATTATCTATATATGTATTTTAACAGAAACTTAATTTATGCAGAGCAGTAAGATATTTGAAAGCAGATGAACAATATCAAACTTTTAAATAAACTACTTATTTCCATTGTCATTAGTCCAGTCATCTGAGACACTTATTTTTAATACCATATGGAACACAATATAGTTTGTGAACCAGAAGTAAGGCTTATCAGCATTTCCTTTTTCCTCCACTCTATCCCAATTTAGTGAAAAGAAAACAAGTGAAAGAAACATCGTAAAACTCAACCAGGATGGACACCACATGCACTTTTTTAACTTTCAATCCTCAGCCTGAGAACTTGAAGAAATAAACTTTGAGATGTAGTGCCACTGAATGTAAATAAACCTAAATGCCAGAAGAGTAAGAACATAAAGAAATTATAATCCACTTTTAGATCCATTTTTACTAACAAATACTTAGAACTTCTGTAGAATAAAATCATTTTAAATATAAAAAGCATGTCAATCTATGAATTTGTTTTACATAGAAGACAAACTGAAATTCATACTGATTGATTTAAAGGAAAACTAGCATCTCTCAAACCAAAATACACTTGCCAGTCATTATTGAAATAAGCACTTCTGATTTTCAGTTGCTCTTGTCAACATCTTACTACAACTCTATTTCCATGATAAAGCAGGCAAATAATATTATCCTAAAGATGCCCACATTCTAATGCCAAAAAACTACAAATATGTCATGTAGAAGTACATTGTTGATTTTAATGATAAAGAATGGACCATAAACCAAGAATCTAAGATTGAAAAGTCAAGGAAGTACTTTACCAGAGTCCTCAAGAAATGTAGTACTTCACACATTTTTTACCCAGTGAAACTAATTTTAGATATCTGATATCAAGAACTACTAGATAATATTCTTGTGGGGCTTTAACACCTAATTTTGTGATAATTTTTTTAAGCAGTCCTAGACACTAATGTACACAAACTTCTGTGACTAATTGCTCTTGGTTTTTCTCTAATCTCTTCCTGCATTTTCCCAAAGCCCTCCATGTCACTCCCCCTGTTCTTCCCCATGGCTTTAAACTTGACATTTCCTTTGCTCTTCCATCGCTCTTCACTTACTACATGGCTTTTCCATAAGAAACTTATGGCATGTTGATAAGTCAAAACATCAGAGACCAGTAACATAGATTCATAGCCCAGCTCTACTACTTCCTACATATGTGATATTTACAATGTAGCTTCCAGGTCTAGAAACTGCATTTTGTTTCTGTTTCTTTGAATAATTTTTCTTTGGTGAGTATTTGAATCTTTGTTCACCATCAATTTTTTTTTATTTTAGTGAATGTAGTTAAAATGTAGTTTCGGTGAATGTAGGCTTCAAATTCTTGTCTAGTAAGATATCTGGGGGCTGTTTTGGTTTTCTTTTATTCTTTTTTTTTCTTCTTGAAAGAAACATTTGCATACTTCTTTGTACATTAAACAATTGCAAATTATACACTGTACTATTATACTGTTGAAATTCTGAATTCTGCTCTATATCTCCAAAGAATGTTAATGTGTTTGTTTTAATAGGCAGCTAACTAATGGCAGTCAGGCTGAAAATGCTGAGTGGCAGCACAAAAATCAGTTCCTTATTATCCTTTACAGTGGTACTTGAATCCACATCTGCCTCACACACAGGGTGTGAGCATCAAAAACTTCAGCATAGTTTATGCATATAAATCTCTAGATTTCTATTTTCCAGATTGCTTCTTGACCTTCTAATTGTGTTTTCAGAGCAACTGCAAGTTCTTTCTAAGTTTTAAATACATATACATAGAATTGACTTCCTCAACCTTTAAACTAAAAGGAATAAAAATGGTAAACTCATCTATAACAATCCCTTTTTCATCTACAGCAAATCTGCCTCTTCTCCAGATTTGTTCAACTTTATAGAACCCTCAGATAACTGGGTGGTTGTTGTTTGTTTGTTCAATTTGACTTTGATATTTGTCCAAAGTTTGTAGTTGTTTTCTCTAACATGGCCAAGTCTGGTAGAGACTGACTGAGGCAGAAGCAAGAATTCAGTAACATGATAAAAGCATAAGTAGAGTTTCCTGTTGGCAGAATTGTTCTATACACTTAAATTATATTAACTTATTAAATTTGCACAACAAATGAGGGAAATACTATCAATTTTCTCTTTATAGATGAGAAAATTGAGGCACAGAGAGGTAAAGCAGTTTGCTTAAGCTTGCCAGAGTAAAACTCAAGGAGTTTGATCAAAAATCTGTGCGTTTAACCACTATGAAATGGAACAAAGTTTTCATAAAATTCATCTTTTTCTCTTGATTTAATACAAAATGATCTTAAATGTAAGTACTTGTCTAAAACTGCTTCAATGCTTGATAAATGTATTTTTAAGAACTCATTTGTAATGTTTTAAAAATTACACTTCTATAAAATTGATTTATCAGTAAATTTAGCAAGCTGCTTCTTCATGAATTTTGAACACTCTCAGAGTATGACTTTAAAAGACAAAGGTTTTATTTATAAGAATAGCAAAACTACATTAATAATGCTTTACATTGTACTTCATTTTTAATAAAAATTGGACATGTCTGAGTCTGATGTATATCGTTATTTGATCATTGCAATATGTTATGCTTTTAATTAAAAACCAGCAAATGACTTGGAAATATAAAACATTCATAGGATTTCACAAGAAATAGCGATCCATTTTAGTAAATTAAGCCATAAAAATTATTTTAAGAATATGCTTGGATGTGTTTATGCATTGTCTTCCTGGCAAGTCCTGTTTTCTACTAAAATTCTAAAGAAAAGCCTAATAAAATCCAATTGTTTCTAAATGAAACAAGTTTAATGAGTCTTATATTAGTAACTTTAATATTAATTCTACATGTCTTAGAAATGACTGCAGAAAGTCCAAAGGAAACTTAAAGAAGTTTCATATGATCAATTCCTTCTTCATTCTAACAATATAATCATATATATTTCTATGATAACTGCACAAGAGTTGTTTTTCATGAACAATTAGGCCATTAATATCTGGATGGAAAAATAATAAACCATAATATTCATCTTTCTAGCCAGAGTCTTGTACAGAATACCTTATAAATAATCAAAAAATTAAATAAATTAATGATTAGAAATAAATGATTTACCCATCAGTAAACAATATTTACATTATGAACTTTGTTAAAATATTTGCAATTTAAATTACTAATTACCTATCATAATTATGAATATATATAACATAAACTGAATGATGCAGATCAAAATCACTTGAATTAGGAATTTCAGCTTACCTCCCTACCAAACAACAAGGTGGTTTGGAAAATACTGGCTAAATTTTAACATTTTTCCTATCCAAGATACAATTCACTAACAATAAATAAACTCAAGTAGCCACAAGTTAAAGTCAAAAGTCATAGGTATTAACAGTTCTCTCAGAAATAATTAAAGCAAAAGATAGAAAGGTTAGTCAGTGTTTTTTTTATATATGCACTCTCCAATAAAACATACAAATGAGCTGTTAATATATACCTGGCATTAGTCCAAAGCAATGTCTTTCAATGAATGACAATCTTTTAAAAATACCTAAAAAGCTAAGAATTTCAATGAACTTTACAGACTCCAAAATTAAAACATTTCTGTGCTTCTATGAAGTAGAATATTAAATTATACATTTAAAAAAGCATGCATGGAGAAAACAGTCATCAAAAATGATTTTAAGTAACTAAAATATAACAGGGATTCAATAATATATGATCAGCAATTATTAAACTTTACTAACCAGAACAAGTCTAGAAATAAACAAATGCTAACATCAACTGTGTATTTTAGCATAGTTGTGTGATAATTAAACTTACAGAACCATTGCTGGAGTAGCGGTTATTGAAGGTGAGGTAAAGTCATAAGTTGTTGGGGGGTGAAGGGTGAAGTTAAATCAATTAAGATGACAGAGATGAAGTCTTCCAAGACCAGGGAAGGGTAGTTATATATTAGTTATATATTACCTAATATATATATATTAGGTAGTTATATATTAGTTATATGTTAACTGAGAAGAATATATACAGACATAAGAAAAAAATAAGTAAAACAGAATAATAAATAACTTCAAAATATTCTACATACACCATCATTTAATAATCACTAAGCCTGGTGATAAATTTACCTTTCCCCAATCCAAAGAGCAAATATATGACAGAAATGGTTCTCAAATAGTTCTTCTAAGACTACAGTCCCTTTTAGTTTTTGCCCTATGCTACATTACAATGCAAAATAAATCTGAATAGTGAGAAGAAAGAGACAAAGGTGGATTCAGGAGCAGACAAGTTACACAGAGCCACACAAAACCCAGGAGAAAACAAGGGAAGAACAAAAGCAATGATCTGTGTATAACAAAGCTCGGACAAAATTTGACGAAGGAATGGGCACTTCTCCAGCAGTCCTTTCTCCTTGTTTTGTGTGTTGTCTTCACCCTCAGGATTTAAAAATCACCCTCAGGATTTGTCTCAGCTACTGAGACAAAGAGGTCCTGGTTTACTTAAAACTGAGATGTTTCAAATAGAATAAAAGCTGAATTATGCTGTGATCTTATATATCCTTAGGAGCTAGATCTCTGTCTTACCACACAATTTTATGATGTTTATAAACAGATATTTCAGAAAATCCTTTTATATGAAAACTTACACAGTACTCAAGCCACAAAAATATTAACTACTTTACTAAAAGTCACAGTAAGCAACTCTGTGGATCAAAGTAGCATAAATTAGTAACATGCTTCCTTTTCCATTTCCTTTTGCTATAAGAAATTTCCATGATTTATTTTGATATAAATGATGTTAGGATTTTGCTGCTAGGTTTCCTGAAGCTTTATGAAAACATTCACTATATCACTGAGACTCAAGAATACAAACAAATGATATTAACCACAAAAGAAAGGGCAGAGTTCTGGTGGAAAGTTCTTTACTCTTGTCATAGTCAAATGTATTTATATTTCCATGTACCTATGACAGCATAT
Organism: Uropsilus gracilis; assembly: GCA_004024945.1. Lineage (NCBI taxonomy): Eukaryota > Metazoa > Chordata > Mammalia > Eulipotyphla > Talpidae > Uropsilus > Uropsilus gracilis. The sequence goes on from PVHY01015904.1 coordinate 12,035, forward strand.
GTGGCACTAAATAGTATCAGTAGTATCTGATTTATTGAATTACATGAAGAAATAACTATCAAAAAGAACAACGCTTCATAAAGAAAATGGATTATGAGTGACAGAATCAGGTAATAAAAAGATTCTTTGACTATAGTTTTAACTGGTAAGGAAAGAAATAGTTTCATATGAATTAGCTTCACTCTGCTGACAAACTTCATCCTGTAAAAATAGCCCTCCTTTAAGCATATTTCTGCATATAATTTACTAAGCTATGGTTTTGTCATAAAGTTCCATAATGAATTCAAAAGGAGACATATGTGACAGTAGGAAAGGGGACCCCAGTGACTTGACCCCTAAATATATGCAGGACCCCAGTGACTTGATTCCTCCAAGTGCTAGCAGCACACTGATCATATGTAGTCAGAGACACTATTTAGCCAGTCTGCTCTAGCATGATTGACTTCTGTCCCTCTTGGTATGGGACTTCTGTCCCTCTTGGTAAATGATCATGAACCAACTACCAACTGTTTCCTAAATCTAATCACCCTCTAGAATTTTTCCAAGATATTCCTAAACTGCCTCTAACAGTATAGCTGAGGCCTACTCTAATTAACCAATGCCTATGCCAGTACATTATTCAATATTCATTAATATTTTGAATGTAATTCATAAATATAACCTAAACTTTTCTATGTTAGCCCCTTGAAATAATGACAGTAGCTTCTTCCTAAAAGTTACTAGTGTGATAGTGAAAAATAGTGAAACTCAGCTGAATGAAAAACATTATTTTCCTGTAGCAGCTTTTTCAAATTTTTATTTTCTAATTAAAGGCTTATAGGACTTATTCTAGACTTTATAAATTGGAGTTCTACACATCACACACAGTACAATTTTATTTCCTGATAAAAAGAAATTTCTAGGTAAATAATTCAAAATAAAATTAAACTAAAAAAATAGATATTCAGCTAATTAATAAAAACGAAATTTATGGGATTTCCAGAAATTCTAGCTAATAAATACCTTAAAAATATAATTCTTTAGATAGCATTCCAAACACTGTCTATATACATAAAATATACCACTAGTGATTGGATGAGATATATTTTCAAAGGTAATAAATTTAGGGGGCAAAAGCTTAATAGTAAATATAAAAACTATGCATACTTTCCTAGAAATTCATGAAAAAAAGTTATTTTTCTGTGCAAAAATATTTAAATTTCAATGATAACATGCTTTCGTGATGCTTACAAGTCAAGATGGGTTGTTTCAGATAGAAATAAAACTAGCCGAACTAAGAGATATCCCTCTTTAAACCACTCTTAAAGTTTTGCTTCGAAAAACAGAAATTTTTAAGAGAAATTTTTCATAGCTTTGAACAATAATTTCAAGTTTCGTTCTCACCAAAAAATGATAATTTATACTTAGTGTTGCACTAACCATTGAATAATCCTGAGCTGTGTGACATTAAAATTAATCACTCATACATCATAATTGGTCATTCATTTTCTGTTAAACCATGTAACTTTATATTTCATTCATTCAAACCAAAAATTTTTAGAAGCCAGTAACATTTGTATTTCTGGACATACTATAGTTTACTAACCCACATACTGCAGTAATTATAGCAACAGCAAAATAAAATTCACAAAACTCAGTATACAAAAATCTGACCATTCAGTCTTCTAATTAATTCTAAATTTCATCAAATTGGCTCACAATGGGCATTAGTTCAAAAATCAGCAAGTCATGGAAAGGATTCAAATAAACTATCAAAGAAAAATGTCTGATTGGGAGATCGACTAAGAATTTCAATTTTCCAAAGGAAACTCTCTCTTAGATATTTGCAAAACTACAATTGATTAAAACTATATAACCATAATTTCATTATTTAATATATGTTAAGAGTGCCATGAAATTTTACTTGCCAGAAAGCGTAGAACGTAGTCACATGATTAGAGGCATTTGAAAATGAAATAAAGATTAATGACAGATAGCCATGCATAAAGCAACTAATTTAAATTGTCACAAGAACTGCTTGAAATGTGAAAAAAAAATTAAAAATGTTCAAGGAAAGATTCCATTTTAAATCACAGACATTAAGCATGAAACTCTATGATACATTTCACCTTGAGACTGGATTTTTTTTAAGATCTTTAAGACATCACATGTCTGCTGAATAAAGCATAAAGTCCAACTTAAGAAAATCACAAGTAAAATGTATAGAGTTATTTCAGCAAGGAGACATTTCCTAATCAGTAAAAATCATTCCCATAGTAACAGGTTTTATAAAAGTACTGCATTAAATTAAGTACTTGCCCCTTCTGACTTCTCCACTGTGTTGGCCAACATCTCCTGCAGGGCCCGGACAGAGAGGGACTGTTCCAGAACAAAGGTGCATATGGAGAGATCTGGGGGAACATTCTGTGTGGAAAGATGGAAAGCACCTTAATTATCATCACCATTGTCATCAACATCATCATCATCACCATCATCACCTAACTTTTTATGCATTCATAGAAAAAGAGGGTTTGTCAATTCTGTAATATAAGCTCCAAGTCAATGAAATATGTTTTCTGCATGTCTCAGACTCATTCAAAGTTTTTATCTATAAATAGATTATTGTTCAACCTACAAAGAGCGACCACTTATTGTTTACTCTGATAGGCATTTGCATCCAGAGTAATTGCTGAGGGTAAGGATTATTACTATCATGCTATTATAGACTATAACCAAGAAAATAAAGAAGCAAAGTTACTTTTTCAAAGTACAATTACCACATTTTTCAAGTCAGGATCAAAAATGAGATTTCTCCAACTCTGAGGCATTCATATCCTCTAACATACCAAGCAATGTGCAAATTAAAAAAAAATCATAAAAATACTTGACTCAAGTTAATACTGAAGTAAAAGAAATACAAAATTGAGTTGGTATAAAGTATTCATTTACACAGTCTTCTTTTATTCACAGATGTAATTATTTTATTCAAGTTGCATATTATATTTGCCCTCTCACGTGGAACTTCCATTCTCTGTGTGTGTGTATGTGTGTGTGTGTATGTCCATGTTGCTTTACTTTTTCATTCATTCATTTATCCTTCTCCTTCCTTCATTTAAACTTCTATTTTGATTAATAACCCCATGAATACTTAAAAACCCAAAAGATAATTATAAAAGAAGTGAAGGAACCAAAAGAAAAATTGATTAGGTAGTTAGAGAAAACTATCTCGTTCAAGAACAAAAATATTACCATTCAGCTTATCCTTTGCACTGTGTGGGCACTAAGGAGACTGCTGGGAGGGGAAGATTTTCATAATAAAAGCATATAAATACATTATATTTATAATGTAATGTAATTTATAATGCTTCCAGAAAGATTTTCATAATAAAAGCATATAAATACATTAAACACAAAATGCTAGTGAGAATATGTCTCCATAAGAACATCAAGAGGATAAAATCGAAAGCATGATACAATTCATCAAAACTATTATTTATAATGTTTATGTGTTTATTAAGTTTTACCACCACTATTAGAATGATTCTTATCAGCAGAGAATGATACTTTTTGGCTTCAAGGAAGATTAAGTACCAGAGTCCCCAAATTAAAATTATGTTGAAATGACCAAAGAAGCATATAATCAGACCTCAGATGACTCATACTCTCAAAACCTTCCTAGACTCAAGTTTTGTTTCATTTTATCTTCTTTAAATGAATGTCCCTTCTTTGAAGCTTTCTATCCTTCCATTATGATACTCTGATGGACATATAGGTTGTTTATAGTTCTTAGTTATTTTAAACAATACCACACTATATATGGGGCTGCATATATCTATTTGAATTAGTGATTTATATTTCATGTAAAATTTCAGAGCTGGGGTAATTGGATCATATGGAATTTTAATTTTTTTTTGAGTTATCACCATACTATTTTCAATAATGGCTTCAATAATTTATATTCTCACCAACACTATATATGGGTTCCCATATCTCTACATCCTTTCCTTTATCTGTTGTTTCTTATCTAGTAGATAGCAGTCATCCTCACAAGGGGAAGGTAATATCTCAGTGGCGATTTGATTTTCATAATAGAGTTTACAAACATCTTTTCATTTGCATATTGGTCATTTATATGTCTTCTTTGCAGAATTGTTTAATCATATTCTCTGTCCATTTGATTTTATTTTTATTTTATTTTTATTTAACTAAATTGATTTGTTTTCTTACATCAGTGTTCATTTTTGTACAGTTATTTGATTTCTCCCCCTGATGTAGTTTCTGCACTTCTCCCACCACAGAGTACCCATATTCCGTCACCATACTCCCTACAGCTCTTCCCTCCCCTGTTTTGTCCCTTTTCCTTCCACTCCCCTGCTATATGCCTCAGATCTATAGTCAGCTTGCAAGTTTTGCCTTTTTCCTGTCCTCGATTCATTTTTTAAATTGTCAGTTGCCAGAATGGAAGTGGGGAGAGGGAAAGATAAATCAGGGGAAAAGAACAATGGCTGTGAAGGACAGAGCTGGATTTTTAATGATGAACTTAGTATAGTAATATATTCATGTTGATTCTCAATGCTGCACAACCGAAACTTATTTAATGTTATAAAACAATTTTATTTCAATAAAAATTGTAATTCTTTAAATGCTGTCTGCAATTCTAAAATCTAAAAAATAAACTATTAAAAGCATCCCTTAGCTTAAATATGTATTTATTCAAATAACCTTGGTACGCTTATAGCTTTCCCATACTATCATATTTATGTTAAGCTTTCCCCCAAATGAACATATGGAATTTTCATATGAAAAAAAAAGTGTTCATAGGAAAAAAAAGTGTCTCATTAAATAATATAATACCAACTAGATGCACCCAAAATGAATACTAAAATTATTCATAACACCAAACACAAAGGATAAAGTATAAGATTCTATGAGACATTCACAAGCCCCTGAAAGCTATTGACTTTTTCTTTAATCTTAAATATTATTTTTTTTTTGCTGGTATTACTACTGAGCAAATTCATCTTTAAAATTTTAATTGGAAAGAATTTTGTTTAATCTTAAAATGTTGTCTAGTAAATATGTCCTAAATCAAAAGAGACAACCTTTGCAATATGTGTTATATTACACCTGCTTCAAAATAGACCATAACAGAATATAAAACTAAGAACTGCAGACAGCATACACACCTATCTGACTTACATATGACACATATGATTCATTTTTCAGTTAAAAAATATATATCAGACAATGTGCTTCAATCTTTAAATGACTAATAGGCTTCCCAGAATAATATTCAGCAAACAAGCAAGTTAATAATATTTCTTTATAAAGAAAAACACCAGTTTATCAGGATTATGTATACTTGGCAAAGGTAAAAAAACCTTAAGTTAGCAGCATGGTTGTGTACTTTTTCTTCTTGTTAAAATGGTCACTGTTCTCTGTCAGATAAACATTAGTCTTAGGGGGAAAAATTCTCAAGAAAAATCACAAACAGCATCTGGCCTGGTTGGTACTGGAGAGCTATGAGAAATCAATTAGGTTCTAACTGAAGTATTCATCAAACTATTTGGTTTCCACAGATGTGTCTGCCTAACTCATTTAAAACCTACTGAAACATGTCATTACCTTAACTGAACTGCAACCAATAATTTGGAACTATATATACCACAGTAGACCCCAGCTCTTGTCACCACTGTGTAAAAATTGCATGCTAACTCTTCTATTATAACATCCTGATGCCTCTGCTTCTATTTTCATTCCCTCCAGCTTGGCATATTCAAATCCAGTTTTAGTGCATAACTATCCAAGGGTTCTTAGGTAAATCAGACTGAGCTTCCCCATCTGTTACATGGCATAATACTTTCCATACTAGAAAGAATCATTCTGAACCTCAAATAAGAAAATCAATCATCCTAAATTGGAAAACATCCAGAAAATATAATTTTAACTGCCTCGTTTAAGAAAAACTATATCACATAGAAAACTCCTAATAGCAGAGAAATAAATTAAGAGAAAAGTGCTCTTCAGCCAAAAAATAGGAAGATGGTATTCTTTAAAATGGAGCAGATGGTCTGAGGTTGGGGCAGATTTGTTTTGCTTAGACATCCATCTGTTGAGTGACCTTAGGCAAGTCACTATAACCACTTACAGGTCAAGTTCCTGAACTATAAGGATATTCAACTAGATCCTCTCCAAAATATAAAGTCATTGATGTTATTCATTACCAAGTTGAGGTAAGAATCAGACAAAATTTCCTCTACCAGAGAGGAATGATAACCTTTAAATGTTTATATGTTCTTCCATTCCAATAAAACTATGATACTGTCCCCTAATAACTTACAAAATACTTTAGAAAAGAAATACAAAGCAGGATATAAGGAAAACCTTAGTTCAATGTATTATCTTTACATTTCTTCAAAACTTCAGTCATAATACTTCACCATTTGCCAGCTTAGAATCATGGTATTTACCATACATTTTTCCAAAAGAGTTTTAAACTTCTGGTAGTTTGTCTTATTATATTCATTTTCCCTCAGCCTTCTTTGTAACAAAAAAAAAAAAGTGAATATGAATTTACCTTATAGAAGGAAATGTTTTTGTTGTTGTTGTTTTTAGATCAGCTTTGGAAAAACAAGCCTAAATGTGATCTGACAAAAAAACTGACAAAGTTTCCTCAGGTCTACACCCTGCAAAATCTCTCCAGGAAAGCTCATGCGGTTCCATTTGTCACTCTTGACTGCATAGGTCCAGATTAGTGAGGCTCTCTCAACAGGTTTGGTTAACAGATACATTTAGTGATCTTAGTGAAAATGAGCAGTCCATCACCACCACAAAGAGCCACAGCTGTGCCAACTTAGCAGTTAATTACAAAACCCTAGTGATTTAGCAATATTTCACATGAATCACTCAGTGTTCATTTTACTCCTTGGCATACATCTCTTATTATACAAAGTCCTTTAGAAATATTAAGTAGATATGTCAATCCATCTATTTTACAATTATTTTTAACACCAACAGTCACTGTTGGTGAGAACACAAGTACATGATATTTTAAAAGGAAAAGCAAAACACTCAAGGGGAAACAAGTAGAGATTTCTGTTATTAGTCATATCTTGCAATAACATGCAGATATTTTAAAAATCACATATGCTGTTAATGGTTCATTACATGCCGCCTCCTAAACATAGCTAGCTCAAAACCATCTATCCATCACAATCTCAACAAAAACTCAACTAACATTCTCCAGATCAGCTAACAATTCATACACGCACTGCACTTAAGACACATCACAGCGACAGGTTCCAAGAAGGTGGTTTCAAGCTGAAAAACCTACACTTAAAATAGTTATGAAATTTTATCACTAAAAAGACAGATTACAACTGTTTGGTAAACATGAGTAAATGAATAAATAAATGAATCATAAAAACAAAGTGAAGGAACATCAGAATATCATAGGTTTGGACTACAATTTCACCGGAAGAGATGCATTTATTTTTAAGAATTAGCAGGACACATACATGTCCATTAAAAAAGTAGAAAAACTAGCAAAGGCAAGACAGCAAATACACTATAACAAAGTAATATAATGTTATTGTTGAATATAAGGATCAATGACATTTCACCAGTGAACCATAGACAGTGATCAAGTCTGGTAGATTCACCAGTGAAACTAGTGATTAGTCATCACTGTTGTTTCCAAGAAGTTTTCAAGAAAAGAAAATCTAGAGAGGAACAGTTCATACGATAGGTTCATTACCTAAAATAATAAAATCATAACCAAGTCAAGCTGATCATCTGCCCCATAACATTTGCCAAATAGCGATAGTGCCTTGTATCATAGTCTGCTTAAAGAATGAGCAATAATTTGTACCAACTTATGCATGAAACAACCAACAGGATTCTCACTTACTTAGAGCTTCACAGACTATCAAAAAATGGATGCAAAACAAAAATTTTGGCTTCCAGAGAATGTTATGTGGGTTGTGCCATGATGTCTGCAAATCTAGTTAACTATGTAACACATTGCAGATTTACCCAGGCATAACCATACAAACACCAACCATCTCACTCTGCAGGTTTCTCATTCTGTGGAAATGTGCTGGATAATTTCATCAATATTAATTTAAAATGATAAGAGCTAAATTAATTGTTCAACATTAGTCAGCACAAATAAAGCTAGAATCAACTCAGTAACATTAGTGTTGCAGCAGCCCTGTATCCCAAGGTCCAAGTCCTGGGATGGAGGGAAGGGGAGAGAGCATGGCCTTCATCCAGGCTGGGCTCCAAGCACACTGCTTCACCACCCCACCCCACATCCCAGTATGGGGAAGAGCAACACAGGATCCAATAGCAAGGCATGACGTCTGGACCCCATACCAGAGTAGTGCCTGGACCTGTACTCCATACTGTTACTGGAGTCTACTAAGGGAGTTATCAGGCTGCTGTAAGGCACTGATACAGCAGTCATATTGGGGAGCCCTTACAAAAGAGCATGTGGACAATCGGCCTCTGAAATTGGAAAATAGTGGCTCCACATGCTGGGCAGTGAGCAGATTTTAAGTGCCATTGGGGGTTGGGAGAACCAATCAATAGCAGCAGCAGTAGGTCTCTGCTGTGCAGAGAATTTGCCACCAGCCCAGACCCCAGTCCAGATGTGGGTGGTCTGTCCCATGCAGCTTCACCTCACTGCTGTTCAGTGTGAGGGCATACTCTCACTGTCCCCTATAGTTCCTCTCTTATCCTGTCAAATTGTTTTTGTTTAGCTGCACTGAAGCTCTTTTGTTAATAGCTGTCCCAGCAAATACAAGGTCCCAGAACCAGTGAAAGTAGTTCTGGCCCAGTGAAATTTTTCATACCCTTTACACAGGAACACTCAGAACTTCAAAAACTATAGCTTCAAGGAGACTCAGATTGAGACATTCAGCACCCAGAAACTCTTACAAAGAATTCTGCTAATTGAACACCAACAAAATGCCCAGTGTGTAAAGAACATTTAGACACAATGATGTAAATAATAATGACTATGTCATTATTTAAGTGTCTTCTACATGTTATGTCCTAGTAAGCATCACAACCCAACAAATATTATAATCTTTACTTTAGAAATGAGTACATGCTATGTGCTTTCTTCTTATTACTGCTTTTGCAGCATCCCAAATGTTCTGGAAGGACATGTCCTCCTTGTCATTCACCTCGAAATATTTTTTCATTTCTTCTTTGATTTACTCATTAATCAAGTAGTTTTCCAGGGGTTCAGGATCCAGAAAATGTGATGTGAGGGGTTTTTTTTGCTTGCTTTTCATGATTGATTTCTAGTTTGATGCCTTTATGGATGAAGAAAGTTGATGGTATGATATCAATTCTTGAGAATTTGTCAATGTTTGTCCTATCGCCCAGTATCTGCTCAATCTTAGAGGATGATCCATATTTACTTAAAAATATGTGTATTTCTTTTATATTGGGTGCAGTTTCCTATTTATGTCCATTAGGGCCATTTTGTCTAGGTATTTATATAAGGTTACTGTGTCCTTGTTTATTTACTTATTTTTTAATAAATAATGAATTGAATGTTTTTTCTAAAACAATTGTTACAAAAAATTATTGACATATAACATTATTTTGGTTTCAATATGCAAAATGATCATATGCAAATCCACTTACTATCATTTTTAGCAATTTTCAAATTGCAAATACTACATTATTGATTATAGTCATCATGCTACACATTACATCTCCTCCAAGTATTTATTATGGAGTTAGAAGTTTGCACCTCTTGATTCCTTCCACCTCTCTTACCCCCCAGCCCCTATCCTTATCCCCTCTGGTAATCACTAATTTATTTCCTAATGTCTTTTTTACAGAGATGCTAGTAAGTGACTATTATATTTTGGCAGCCCTTCATTTGGTGCATATATATTGATGTGCTATGTCTTCCTTGATCATTATATTGTGGTCATCTTTGTCTCTCATTACTTTCTTTAGTTTGAAGTCTATTTTATCTGAGTATGGTTATCCCTGCTTTCTTTCAAGGGCCATTTGCTTGTAGGATTGTTTTCCACCCTTTAGCTTTTGATTTGTATTTATCTTTAGCAGTTAAATTTGTTTCCTGGAGAAAGCAGAAAGTCAGATTCTATTTTTTAATCCATCCTTGCTACTCTGTTTCTTTTCATTGGTGAGTTTAGTTCATTAACATTTACAGTGATTATTGATAAATGGCAGTCTGTACTTGTCAATTTATTTGGGAGGGGGTCAATTCATTGCTTGTTATATTCTCCCTGTTCATTCTTCATTTGATTTAAAAAATATAGAACACTTCACAAATAAGTATCTACAATATTATATTATTGGGTTTATAGCACATAGAGGTATAAAATTTTATATATGTGTGTGTGTATATATATGTGTGTCTGTGAGAGAGATGCATAATGAAAGAAACTATAAGGAAAATGAAACCTGTAGTGTAAAGTTTCTACATCTTACTGAAGTTATTAGAATTAGTCTAACATAAACTGTGCAATTGTGATGAGTTCAAATCAAATTTTTAAATGAATGTTGCAATTCCTACAATAGCTATTGAGAATGTAATTTTAAAAATATACTTAATAGAATAAAAACAACAGATACTTACAAATGGCACTAAACCATTTAACACATAGAAAGGAAATCTAGTGGAGAAACAGAAAACACACAAAATAAGAGGCATTTGAAAAACAAGATAACAAAAGGTAACACCAACTATTTTCCGGTTTTTTTTTAAAAGGAAATGTGGTATGTATATATAGACACACATATGTATCTATCTATCTATATCTTTATCTTAGAGAAAAAGAATCTCTAAAATTTGCAAAAACATCAGTGCATCTGACATTACACAAAACTGGATTCAGAAACATAAATATTCTATGATCTTACTTAAATCTATGATAGGTAAACACATAGAAGCTGACTAAAATCACTGTCACAGTCCTCTGCCAGGAGAAGGCCCCCAGGACCCCTGCTCTAGCTTAGGAGGCTAACGGGGATTAAAGGGGGTGATTCTGCCTTGGAGAGGTCCCAGTGTCTTGAGGCCTGGCAACAGCAGCCGTGGGACTCTGCCCCCGTCTCCTTTGGGTTCAGGAAGTGGGACAGTGAGGTCTTCTGCCAGAGCATGGGATGTGGTGGTAGGGATCCCTTCTGGTTTACTCTCACTTCAGTCAGTACCCACTAGGAATGAGAAAAAACAGAAATCCGGCTACACAGAAGGTGAGAAGAATAAAAGCCCTGAACATACCCATCACCTGGGCAGGACCCAAAAAACAAGAAACAAGACTGTGAGACCAACTAGAGTGACCTGTCACGGAGTTACACCTACAACGTTGCCAGGGGCTGAGAATCAAACTCCTAGTTCAGAGGTATCTTCTACATGAGTGAGACAGTTCATTTTCCAATGGGGAAGGAAAGCCACAGAGATGAGGCTGCAGACCATGGCAGTACTACAAACCACAAGAGAGAAGACAAGCTGGACCAACCATCTGCTGATGTTTGTCCCCATTGGGGACAAACTCTGCTGTCAGCGGCTGGGAGATGGGTTCCCAATGCCAGAAGCCAGAACTATCAGACTAAAAAGAAGCACCATGAAAAAAACATTGGAATGAAGGAGACAGCCAGCAAAAAATGAGTAAGCACTGATACCAGCAATTATAAGCAGGCCCCAAGAAAAGGAGACTGTCTCTTCCACCACAGGAAGTGCCACAATAAAGGAGCCTGGAGAACCTTGCCATACACTTGCATTGCAAGAGGTTCCTGATGTGCTAGATTGGCTATCCACCTCAAAGTTATGCCTGGAAATCTAAGTAGCACCACCTACAGTGTCCCAGAAATGCAGGTCTTCACTCAGGAAAAGAAAACAAAGAGACCAATGGACCAAATATCAACCAACAACTGGCAGCAAGAAAGGAGTCAGAGTAACCAGAGGTGGGGACAGGGGAAAAGGGTAGGCTATTCCTTAGGGGATCAATAACTATACAAATATGACCAGTGTTATATTAAAATAATAAAATAAAAATAAATAAATAATGAACTCATTGTCATTAGGAATGAGAGGGAGGGCTAAAAAGGAGGGAGGTTTTAATTAAGAGGTACAAATTTATAGTTATGCTGAATGAGTAATTCTGTCCTCCTGTGTACAGCATGGTAATTATGGCTAGTCAAATGTCACTGTACACTTGAAATTTACTAAGAGAGTTGATCCTCAATCTTCTCACTACACACAAAAATATTAATCCCTACTACGTAAGGTGATGAATGTCAGCTTGATTGTGGTGAATACTATAATAAGGTACATATGTCAAAATATCACATTTTCCCCCTTACTATATGTCATTTTTGTCAATTACAACATCAGTAAACAAGGAGAGGCAATTTCATTGCCTTAAATTAGTCTAAGCTCCCCACTAGTATCCATATTCTGGATCCGACCTAATTTTCCAACCTATAATTAATGCTTACCAGGTTAGGAAAATCCCCTATACTTTAGAATTTTATTATTTTAATTGAAGCAATATTGCATATCAGGTGTGAAAAACAGGATTTATTACCATTTGTATAGACTACATTATGTTTACCACTAGAAGTCCAAATCTATGTTTTACCACACCACCTTTCCAATTTCTACTCATACCTCAGTGCCAAGCTTAAATATATGCTGTCCATAACTCCTGATGTATTAGACATATTTGTGTATGATATACTTTTAATTCTATTTTATTAGCTAATAAGTTTGTTATCTTACCTTTATGCAATATGTTAAATATTCTTAATATTGTCAATTAATATTAATATTAATATTCTTAATATTGAACATGTCATATTTCATGTTCAAAGTCTATTAAAGAAAAACAGTTCTTCTAACATGACAAATGTCTTTTTACAAGTGGAATACTGAAGAACTATTTGTATTAAAGTCCTACAGTATTAAAATTAAATATACTAAAAATACTGATTAATATTCAATATAAAGATTTGATTTTTAGAAGGTAAATGTTAAAAAATGCCAAAACTAGCCGCAATATTTTAATGACCTTTATAAAGTTCTAATTAATGCTGATTTTGGAAGATCTTTATAGAGTCAAACATTAAATAATCTGTACAGAATTTAATTGCATAAGTACAGAATATCCATTTACTAGCCTTTTACAGTCTATTCATGTGCAGTTTACTTACCTCTAAATTTCATTTATTCATTCCTTTACAAAGGTAAAGCCTTTCATGATAAAAATTATACACTTCTGATCTTTTATTGTAAAATACTTGAGTCTCTGGTGCCAGGTTTAATACTAGTAAAGAGATTTAATAATCAAGTCACCTATTAAAATAACCACCTATCTTTTCAACAATCTTTATGTTTTTATATCCATTTACATTCTGTTTAAATTTATTTCATACATATAAACTATAGTTTACATTTTTATCTTTGTGATTGAAAAATGAAAGGCAGAGGTTTTTGTGTCTGTTGAAATGTATTTTTGTTAGATGAATCTTATTTCCTGCAGAAATCAGTTGTATTTCCTTTATGACAGAACACCAAGCCACAAAGGCAAGTGAAAAGCAAGCAATATAATATATCAGGTACTTCATTATGGCCTTCATCTCTGTTCAGAGAGAACAGTCACATCTTTATCATTAAATTATTAACTCAGATTTTTCCATTTACTATACATATACACCTGTAACACTAACCAACTTAAGCAGATAATGTTGAATTAATATCTACACAACTTATCAGTATACTCAAATTTGTATTAACAATCTAAGCACCAGAAAGGCTAGTACTTTTTATTTTAATGACTTTAAACTTTAGATATAAACACATTTTAAAGGATATTATAAATGTTCAACATTTTAAGGTATATTTTATCTTCTTAGATGCTTATTGAGATGGGAACCTATCTTTGCCTTTGAAATATACAATTTTGCTTTCTGATTTGGTTTCTAAATTTGATTTTCCTATTACATTATTCACACAACCTTTTAAAAAAAAACTTCTGAAAATTTTATTTTAAGTGGAATATTGGGATCTGTCCTAGAAAGTCATGGAAATTGGCAATATAGCAGACAATTACAAAAAGAAGAAAAATGTGCTAAAACACAATGACATAAAGCATCTAAGATTATTGTCAATAATCTCATGCAAGAGCATTAAATTGAGTCATAAAATGGAATGGAGATGAATGGTTCCCAGACTTTTTTCAGTATACAGCCCATATTACTTTATTATGTTGGGTTTATTGGATTCAAACAACACCAACTGATATGCTCACTATGATAAGGGTCAGAAATCAGCTTTATTGGGTTACAATCAAGACATGACAACAGGTGGCTCCTTTTGGAAGCTCTGAAAGAACCTCTGCTTTCCTCCCTTTACAACATGCCATAATCACCAGATTCTTTGACTTATGGTCCTCCATGTTCAGCGTGTATCACTCTGCTGTCCACTCCATCTTCACATTTCCTTCTCTTTTGTAGGCAAATCATTCTGCACCTCATTCTGATAAGAACACTTGAAATTATGGTTAAAGTTTAGCTAGATAATTTAGGACAATCTTCCTAATTCAAGATTTTTGACTTTGTCACATGTGGAAAGTATATCTTATGTATAATCACAGTTATGGGATTTGAACCTGGGTATCTCTGGAGGCAATTTAGTCTACAGATTCCCTAAGCAAATATTTTAAACATACATTTGTAAAAATTAGTATACTAAAATCTGCTTTCTATCATATATACATACATCTATACGTTAAGATTAAATAAATATTTTTGTTCCTTATTATATTTTAATGTGAAAAAATATTTGTTTGGTGCAAAAAACATATGGAATGGTTTCACTTATATGTGGAATATAGAGGAAACAAACAAAAGGACAAGAAAAAGTTAAAACTAGTAAGCTGATAACAGAAGTAAAGCATACAACAAGGGAAGAGGAAGGAAAGGGGATGAAATTAGAGGAGGGATGAACACAAGGGGATCATTATATAGTTCTTAAGTGACATGGTGGTGGGAGAAAGTTGGGCTATATAGAAATATAAGAAAAATTACATAATTAATAAAAAATAAAAAAAGAAAAATATTTGCTTGGGTTATGAATGTAATATGACTGAATATACTTCATTATTTTTAATGTTTCCTGTTTCTTTGAGCTTCTATTATATATATACATATATTATGGTAATATTGGTTTATAACACTATATATAATTCAGATTTATTAACTCATAGTGCTTCAGATGTATGTCACCACCATACATCTAATACTTTTCCACCACATTCCAAACAATCTCCTCCTAGCTTGTTCTACCAGCTGTGGTATTGTCACCACAATCCACCAATTATAAAAGGATTTTATAGAAATTTAGTCACCAAATATCCATTTTTCCCCACTGTCAATCAACCCTTACAAACTAATCACACAATATTTCACTTTTATAATTTTAATTAATAAGTTCAAAGTTTACTTTATGCCTTCATTTGCACAATTAAAATTTTCTACCAAGTTTTTAAAGTCTGATTATGTCAGAATTGTTACATGTGATGTATTTAGGATATTTCATCACTGTATTGGTGGAATGGGGAAAAAAAGCCAAACTCCCATTTTTAAAACATTCCATGGTAAGCATGAACATACTTGTGATAGTAAGTTCAGAATTGTAAAAGTACTCCTCTGTATTTTATAGTTTTTAAGTCTCACACATTAAGTCTTCAACCCACTTTTTACTGATTTTTGTGTAAGGCAATGGTCTGGTTTCATTCTTTTAAAAAATATTTTATTAATCATTTTGCTGTTTACATATTTATGTGTGTGTATTTATATCTATATTACACCATTGAATGCCCCAGGTTTCTCCCGGCACCCCATTATATCAACAAGGAGGAAATCAAAAACCATATAATCACGTAAATAGATGCAAAAAAGTATTCAACAAGGCTCATAATCCATTCATGATGAAAGTCCTTGAAAAAATCAGAATAAAAGGAACATATCTGAACATAATAAAAGCCATCTATGACAAACCCATAGCAAACATCATCCTTAATGTGGAAAAACTGAAATCATTTTATTTAAGATCTGGAACCAGGCAAGGATGTCCACTCTCACCACTACTTTTCAGCATCATCCTGGAAGTTCTAGCTAGGGCTATAAGGCAAGAGAAAGACATAAAAGGAATGCAAATAGGAAAAGAAGACATAAAGCTATCATTATATGCAAAAGATATGATACTTTATGTAGAAAATCCCTAAAAAATCCATGCAAAAGCTAATTGAAATAAATAACCAGTTCAGTAAGTTAACTGGATACAAAATGAACACACAAAAATCAACAGCATTCTTATATGTAAAAAAATCACTCAGAGGAAGAAGTAATAAAAAACATTCCATTTACCACTGCAATAAAAAAAATAATAAATACTTGGGAATAAACCTAACAAAAGAAGTAAAAGACTGCTAGGAATCTACCCAAAGGTTACAAAAACTCTAATCCAAAAAGACACCTGCAACCGGATATTTATTGCTGCATTGTTTACAACAGCCAGGATACGGAAGCAACCCAAATGCCCCAAAGAGACAAATAGTACAAAAGCTGTGGTATATGTACACAATGGGATATTGTGCATCAATCAAAAAAGACAAACCTATGTCATTAGCATCAACATGGATGGAGTTAGAAGGCATCATCTAGCAGAAATAAGTCAGAAAGAAAAGGAGAAATACTGCCTGGTCTCACTTATGTGAGGAGTAAAGAGGAAACAAACAAACAGAGAA
The DNA here is from genome assembly GCA_004024945.1 of Uropsilus gracilis. Classification (NCBI taxonomy): domain Eukaryota; kingdom Metazoa; phylum Chordata; class Mammalia; order Eulipotyphla; family Talpidae; genus Uropsilus; species Uropsilus gracilis. The sequence continues at coordinate 28,810 of PVHY01015904.1, forward strand.
GAAAAATTTGAAACCAACTTTCAGCAAAACTGAAGCATAGAGCAAGGGGTAGGCAGGAATTGGGAGGGGATGGGCACAAAAAGCTAGGATGGGTGTTCACAGGTGATAAGGTGGTGGCAGAACCCTGGGGTAGATAACAATGCAAAATAAAATAAATAATAAAAATAAATTTAATAAAATGAAAATAAAAGTGAAAGATCTATCAAAACTATAAAACATTGTTAAAAGAAATAGAAGACATTTCAAAAAGGAGAGACGTTTCCTGCTCATGGATTGGAAGAATTAACATTATCAAAATGGCCACCTTTCCTAAAGCAATCTACAGATTCAATGCAATTCTAATAAATATTCCAAAGACATTTTTAAAGATACAGAACAAAAGTTAATGAAATTCATGTGGAATAACAGAAGGCCCCAAATATTCAAAACCCTCCTGACTAACAGAAGAGAAAATGGAGTCATTACAATCCCAAATTTCAAACTGTACTACAAAGCCATAAAAAATTAAAAGAGCATGATACTAGAGCAAAAACAGATGATCAGACCAATGGTACAGCAGTAAGTGCCCAGAAATAAAGCCAGACATATATGGTCAACTAGTTTTTGACAAAGAGGCTAAAACCATACAGTGGACCAAAGGTAGCCTCTTCAATAAATGGTGGTGGGAAAACTGGGCTAAGACATGCAAAAAACGAACCAAGACAGCTCCCTCAACCATGTATAAAAACCAACTCAAAATGGGTAAAAGACTTGAATGTAAGATCTAAAATCATAAAATACATAGGAAAAATATGGGCAAAACACTCCAAGACCTACACTTCAGAAATGCCTTTCAGGGCACATCTACATATAGTTAAAAATAAATAAATAAATAAATAAATAAATGAATGAATGAATGAATGAATGAATGAATGAATGAATGAATGAATGAATGAATGAATGAATGAATGAATAAATAAATAAATAAATAAATAAATAAATAAATAAATAAATAAATAAATAAATAAATAAATAAATAAATAAATAAATAAAGGAAAACAAACAGCTGGAACTACATCAAACCAAAAAGCTTCTGTACAGGAAAAGAAACAAAACCCAACTAAATGGGAGAAAAATGTTGCCCTCCATACAAGTGATAAGGGTCTGAAACAAAGATATATAAAGAATTCACACAACTTAGCTAAAGTAAGCAAAAAGTCCAATCAAAAATGGGGAGAACTAAAAACACACTTCTCCAAAGAGGAAATGCAAATGGCCAAAAGGCATATGAAAAAATGCTCAGCATCACTAGTAATCAGGGAAATGCCTGTAGGTGATAGGATTTAGTTTCATTTTTGATGGGATTCATGGTGATGGGAAACTTAATTATGGGTAGGAACATGTGAAATATACATTTGTTGAGTTCTGAAGATGTACTCCTTAAATTTATGTTGATGTAAACTAATATCACCTGAAATAAAAATAAAAGACAACTGCAAAAAAAGGTTACACTTCTGGTCAATGTCAGTTTCTCAGCATTCTAGTATATAAGCTAAATCAGCATTTTTTGTTGCTTTTCAGTTTAAAAACACATAAAGTCATTATAAAGCAACTCCCTAGTCCATGCTAATGCCAATTCCTCATTCTACAGTTAAAAAAACTTTGTTAGGATCCTGATCATGAGGTGTGCTTTTGGGCAAATCACCTAAACTCTCTGTACTTCATATTCTTTCCCATGATATTAATATATATATAAAAGAAATTGTGTGCAATATTTAGTAGCATCTCTATTTATCCTCTGTGTATGTAGAAAGTATTAAAAAAAGTATTATCATGCAGCTTTGAAGGTAGAAAAGTAAATGTTTACAGGCTTCACATACGGTAAACAAAGCAGCATCTTATATTGGGAAACAGTAAATAAATTTAATGTGGCTCATTGAGGTACTGCTTTCTTAGGAACAATCACTGAAAGTACTGGTGTATAAATATGCCCTCATTAAGAGTAAAATTATCTTTGCACGAATTCAACTGCATTTTTTTGTGATGAGTCTCATATGTAGGCAGAATGGAAACAGGAGAAATGATGTACTAGAACACAGAAGGCCAAATACTAGCTTTGATTTCACCTTTTGTTAAGTTACATAACATCAGTGCCCCAATTTTCTCAAGTGGAAAAAAAGCAGGACTAAAATCTTTGCAAAGTGCCTTCAAGTTCATTTTCCAAACACCACCTGCAGGGGGGGTTTTGGAAAAAAATCACTTTAAATCATGAAAACAAAAACCCATATGGAAAAGTCCAAGCATTTGAGGAAAGATGTTTATCAACAAATGATATGGCAAAAAAAAAAAATATTTTAAATGTAATCATATAAAGTAAACCCAAGAGAAGAATGTTGCTAATCTCCATTTCCATGCATTTCAAAAGAAATCCATTAAAAATATCCTCTAAATGCTTAAATGCACAGAAATAAAACTTGGTATAAAAAAATTAAACAATGGAAAAGTTCATAGACTGCAAATAGCAAGTATAAATATTTTTAAATAATACTAGATTACTAACACTAAATCACTCGCTCCTTATGAATTTAAAATAAACATGAAATCATAAAGCAGTATTTTTAACTAGCATGCAGATAACCTTTAGCTCAAGAACAGTAAAATTTAAGTTTTTGATATAAACATAGCTTCAATGGGTTAATATATAGCTCAATATTTACTTGATCTGATTTTATTTCCAATTTTTAATTAACAACACTACAGCAAATATATATGTCCCTCTGTGAACATATGAAAAAAATCTTGCTAGAATATGTACCTAAGAATAAAAATCCTAAATTATAAATTAGGCACATTTTCAGGTTTGCTAAACCATTTTCCAGTATACATTCTTATTGGAAACTGGTAAATATCCTATTTCTCCTTATTCTCATAAACAGTATTATAAGATGGGACTTTATTGTGTTTTAATTTTCATTTCACAAATGAATAATGAAATTGATAATGTTTTAAAATCTTAACAGTTCATTGTATTTCTTACACTGAGTAATGTCTATTTTATATTTTATCCTCATCTCTCATATTTTCTATTTGATTATTTGTCTTTTGCATATTGATTGATTAGAATATCCTATGTATTCTGAACACTTCTAGTTCTTACATTTTATTTTGGTATGAAACAAACCAAATAATAAAACTGGATTCCCAAAATCCAGTTTAACTACTTACTTTGTTTTTAAATATATATTCATATTTTCATAAATGGCCAAACTCTTTATTTCTCTCATTAAATGTTTTAATTACAGTAATATTAGATACCACCATCAGGTATTACCACTTTAGTACACCAACACCAAATCATCCATAGTCCTCCGCCATTGTCCATGGTGGTACTTTCCCTCATTTCTTCCCTTCTCTCACTACCTTTCTCCTCTTGATGCATCTGTTCTATAATCAGCTTTTAAGGGTTGATTTTTTAAACTTTCTTTATCTGACTCTTAGTTTCTCAGTATTTCAGATATTGGTGACTCCATCCAGTATTTATCATTCTCCTTTCAATTTATTTCACTTAGCAATAGCCCCTCCAGCTCTATCCATGTTGTCACAAGTATCATGCCAGGCTCTTTAAAAAAATGATATTGTATCTCCACCTTCAGTCATCTCTATAGAGAAAAATAATATAACTATAAATCAATATAAGAAAACAAATTTTGATTTTGAAAACCTGACCCCAAATCCCTCATACCTAGAAATGAACGATGTCATAAGAATGTTAGCTAAGTGAGCTTGGGGATGTATAAACAAATCTATTAATAAGCAGCCTTTGAAACTAGTAGCCCAAGTAACAGTGCATTTCTTATTCTGGACACTGAGCAGACAAACAGATTTTTCTCTTTCCTTAACAGCAGCTTACACTTATATAGCGCTTTGTGTTTTTTTCAGTATATTTTACATACTTTTTATGACACTCAAAATAATTATAATGGATGAGTTAAAGGGTTATTCTTGTCACTTCAGTATTAATAAAATAAAGCAGATGAAGGGACTTGCCTAAAATGGAAAGAGCTTGGAGGCAAGTCCAATTCTCCTGACCTCTAGTCTGGTATGTCTTCTTCCACATCATATTTCCTTCCAAGGTAAGGAATGAAAGCTGCCAAAGCAGGGGAGATGGCATTTTTAAGAAGCCTGACTCAACTACGTAAGCAAGTTGTACCTACTTCTCATACAAGGATTATGCTGTACTCAGAAAGAATTCTATTGCAAGACATGTGCCACTACAGGTACTGAAATAGAGTACAGGCATCTGTATCCCTCACACTCTAAAAAAACTAGATTTTCCCCAAGCATCAATCTTTGACCTCGCATAGAAGACTTACATAAAATTATAAAACACAGCTAACTGGTGGGAAAAATTGAATTATTTGCTAACTAAGAATATCTAGTTGGATAACTCCAGACATATTTGAATCATCACTGAGCCAACTTCAGAAGTTGTTAAACTATGTCTAAACTCAATATGATTGTAAGCTATCTCACTTTATGACTTGCAGAAAAAGAAAGCCTTAAAGGTATAAACATATATATATATATTCAATAGCATAAGTAAAATTTTCAATTAACATATACACAGTATTTCTTTTTAAAAAATGAATTTTAAAAGGACTATAACAGTCATTTTCAAATACTACATCAAATTTTTAAAAATATCAATGAATTAAACCCTCTAGAGCTTTAATCTTATATTAGTTTATTATTTTACATTACTGTAATCCCTCTATTTTTCTTCCCACCATATCACCTATGACTCATCACCATTTTCCCTCATAGTGATATACACATTAGTCAGGGTTAAGAAGGAGACTTTTGTTGTATTTATATAATATTGGATCAAGAGCATGTATCAAAAAATACAATTTAAAATTCCTAATCTTATTCATAATTAGTTCCATAAAAATTAAGAGCATAGAAAAGCTATGAAAGATATTAGAAGAACAAATAGATTTTGTTTTTTTAATTATGGAGCAGGAAAGACCTGTAAGACCTAAAGACCTTTAGAAGGACAGAAATATAAAGAAGAAAATGAATCCAGCAAAATATGTTTTTTCAATTTCAATATTAAAAAAACACTATAATCAAAGTATTACCTTAACAAGAAAACCAAAATTTGTGTATACATACACAAAATCCTACATAAATTAAGGAACAGCTTCTGTGTGTGTATATGACAGCTACATTAAAAAAGACAAATACTCCAGTTTAAAAAATAGGTAAAGATGTGGTGTAATAGCTCTTAAAAGCACAGTGAATAGTGAGAAATTATCAATCTTAATTAAAGTAATTAAAGAAGTACAAAATTTTCAAAAAAGAGAACTGCCTTTTCAGATTAATACGATTCTTCTAATATTGAACTAAAATGCCCAGAGTAGGAACTAGGAAAAAAAGATGCTCAGAAACCTAGCTTGTAAGTCTAAATTACTCAGGGGGGATAATATGGCAGTAAATATCAAGAGACCTAAAAAGTATATGCCTTTTAACAAAGACATTCCATTTCCACATCTTAATCTTAAGAAAATAATTTAATATGCCAGAGATATGTGTGTATGGATATTCACAGCAGTTCTGCTTATAGAAAGATTGAAAACATAGCAAACATATAACAGAACAGGGATTTAATTTTTTTATTGAGGTTACATCAGTTTACAACACTATATATGATATGTATATGTATACGTATATGATTTGGATGTACAGGGCCACACTCTTCAACTAAATGTTGTCACATTACACCCACTCCCTCCATACCCTTAGTTCACCACAACTGTGCCACCTGCCTAGTTTGCTTCCCCCACCACCACCATCTCTCACTTCTGTAGACTCAAGCCTACAGTTAGAGTTCTAGGGCTTATTAATCTTTTGGATTTATCTGATTATTTTATTTCTTTAGATCCTACAGAGGTAAGTATTTAATTTTATTTATTTTCTAATTTTGTACAGTAATTGATTTCTCCCCTCACATGTAGTCCCTATTGTTCTCCTACCACCCTATCACCTGTGAACCATCATCATATTCCCTCATGCTCTTCCCTCCCCTGTTGTAGCACCCACCTGGCTTCCCCTCCTCTTCTGTGTGCCTCAGATCTATGGTCAGCTTGCAATATTTTAAATGAAAGCCT
>PVHY01015905.1:0-34992 GCA_004024945.1 Uropsilus gracilis
CCTGGCCAAAGACCTGAGAGCACATCTACTTCTGCAACTCACAAAAAACTGTTTCACACCTCCAGGTTCTGGTCCCAGGAACTGTGATTCTCATGCATTGTATTTGGTTACTGTCATCAGGCTGAAATAAGGACCAATAGAACCATTTTGAGTGATTTTACAAAATGTTAAATGATCCAGACGGGCATCCAGTCAAGTGCCACAGAGGAGGGACCAGTGTGATAGGGGTGCTACGGTGAAATTGGGGGGCCATGGTCCTAGCACGGTAATGCTGCATTAGGATAGCAGCCATTGTGCTCTGGTGGGCAGAGACTTGGAGAAGGGAAGTCAAGGCTTCTTGCAAGAAGAGCAGAGAGAGAGGGGACTTCAGGAGAGAGAAAGCAGAAAAAGGGAGAGAGCAGAGGAGCAGAAAGGAGGTTGGAGTCTTGAAGCTCACCCACTGCAGGGGAGGGAAAGAAGCCACTCTGTGGGCTTCTATCTCCAGCCTGGGCTGGTGAGGAGCTCAGGAAAGCATGTTGGAGAAACTTGTGACCTGGGTAAGCTGAATTGGAAACATGGTATTTGAAAACTTGTTTTAACTTTGAAATTGTGAAGCTTAGGAATTGTCTGGAGACCTGAGGAGAACTTGGAGTGGAGTTGTTTTCATTGTGAGATGTCTGAAGTGATTGCTGCTGCTGTTGTATGTACTGAATCTTGGTGGTTTTGGCTCACTTTAGAGTTGAAGCAAAAATAATGCTGGAGGATGACTGAATAATGCCTTTTGGAGGATGGCTGATGACACCATCTTTGTTTCTTCTTGGATTTGAGTCTCCTATTTTTGGAAGTGGATTGATGATGCCATCTTGGTTTCTTCATTTGATTTGAAGTGAATAGCTGTACCTCTGGGGGAGGATTGACAATGCTGTCTTGGCTTCTTCATTTGGTTTGAAGGTGGGACAGCTGCCATTTTGTGGGCACACGTGGCTAAGGCCTGAAGTGCAGTTTTTTGGACTAGAGATTGAACTGGTTGGTAAGATAATCAAAGGGGTGCCTTGTACCCTTGGTGACTTTTGTTTATTTTGTCTTTTTAGAAGTAAAAAAATCTGTTCTTGCCTCTTTTTAAGATAGTGTGGTCTTGCTACTGCTCACACTGGCTGGGACAAATCTGATGAGCGGCTGGATTTAAAAGGGCCAGTTGCTCCTGTTTGTAAGTTTAGTTAAGTTTTCTGCTTTGCCTGTTTTCCTACTAGATTTCAAGTAGAGCCAGAGAAGGGCTTTAGAGGAAGCTTGGGAAAACACCCCAGAATAGGTATTTCTAGGATAACCCCAAAGACAAATTCAAAAGTAGGTAATTCAGCAAATATTTCAAAATATCATGTCATGTACTTAATTATGTTTGTAGATTAGATTTTCTTTACTGATCAGTGTGATAAAAGGTTGGAAAACTCCAATCCAGTGAATCCTGCATCATACTATAAGTTACTTATGTAGACTTATGATCTAAAGATTTTAATTTTTGCACCTCATGTCTTGTATTTTGTATCAAAACACATATACTTTGCTAATGTTTTTATATAATAGTTCCGCTAGTGTGTGTTTTACTATCTATCTTAGTTTAATATCAAGTAATGTGAGTATTTAATTTTCCCAAACATCGGGCATGTGTGCAGAGCTTAATACAAAAGGTAAAACCCATTAACACCCTTTTACAATCTGTGTTAACTTGCAAAAGTTTCCAAAATTCTAGATTCAGACTAAATACCTATGATAATACAGTTTCTCTTTATTCAGAGGATCTTCCTCCTTTAACTCAGGCAGGTCAACAGCTGCTCACACACTCCAGGAGCCTCCCTGCTCTTTGCAGGAACTCCTCACCCTGCCTCCTTTCAGGAGCTTCATGGTCTGCCCTGCCCCCTCATACACCTCACACCCTTTCCTTGAGGCTCTCTGCTCACAATGAGAAATGGGATGATATCTGTCTGTGTAGGTCTGAGAGCCACCCAGGGTGGGGAGTGGAAGCCTCCCATGCTGCCTTTGTGAGCAGAGGAGAACAGACCAGAGCAGCGGGGAGGTCCTTGTTCTACTTCACCCTGGATTGGAACATGGTGAAGAATGAATTTCCATGCCACGTAGCATAGTCATAGTCAGCCTCATTCTCAGGCTACAGCCCTGAGATGAGCAGGAGCCCTCCATGGGCCAAAATGTCATTGTCTCCAGTGAACTGACTGAGGACCCCAGGGCCCTAGTGCTTATCTGAGTCTGATTGGTGGTATAGGAGGAACCCAGGTAGACTCCCAGACTTCTCCTGGATCCACTGTATACAGAAATATTCATGGCTGAAGCTGCTACTCAGGGTACAGGTGAGTCGGCTGTTGCTCCAGAAGAAGCAGAGAGGGAAGGTGACTGAGATAGCACAGACTGAGGAGGGAACCTGTGCTGTGCGCCGTTTGCAAACCAGAAGGGTCATTCCAGACGAGATAAGGAAAACCTCTCTTGTTAACCATCCCTAGAAAACTTGGGACTGATTTACTAAAATGACCTTCTGAGACCACACTGACACCGCTGGCTTTCTTAATCAGAGATAGCGACTACCTGCCTACACTCCCCCTTCCTCAATTACTCTTAGGCTTTAGAATGTTAATTGTCTCTCAGGTTTGTTTGTCTTCTTTGGAATTCAACAGGCCCTCTCACCCTGTGTCCCTATAAATATCCCTTTCTTCTGTTAATAAAGTTGTCTCATGGTCCATATGTCCATTTGACCCCCGGCCATGGCTGGGCAATCTCTTCTCTTCAATTCATTTCTCATATCTTGCGTCTGGCGGCCAACAAACCTGCAAATACAGACACATGCAAATGAAGAACAGGTCTAAATGACATGGGACCCAATGGAATGTTGGAGAGTAGGGACAGTGGGGTGCCTGGGTCCTTTCCCGATCTGTGCAATGACAGAGGAGCACCAGGAGTAGACGGGTACCTGCCATGGTACTCACAGCCTCTGGTATCCCTGCAGAGCAGCCCTTGGCCCCTCTTATCTTCTCCCACTGACCGCTCAGAGGTCTCACCCACTGTCCCTCCCTCCGTGCAATCTCATCACAGTGAGGAGAGGTCAGGGAAGGGAGCTTGATGCTCTAGTACCCTCCCCACTCCATGCATGGGGCTGGCAGGAAGCAGTTGTCTGGTCCACTCAGAGATCTGACTGCAGGGGATCAGTCAGATGTGAGCCGGGAAAGGCTATGCAATTCGATCTGGGTGGAGGTGTTTGTGTAAATGTCATGTTTACAAAGTTGGAAAGGGTACGTGCAAGTCAGGGGATGTGTGGATTCCTCTGGATTCCATGAGTTCAGGGGAGAGTATGGATAAGCCCACGATGAACCTGCAGGAACTGAGTGGAGAAACCACTGGGAACAAATGACACAGGAAAACTTACCACTTACAGAACAACAACAGTGTGTTTATTATGTGAACATTCTCTAAATATGCCACTTAATTGAGAGTCAGACTGGTGAGCGCTGTTAATAGGTGCTCCTGACAGAGGATATACGATAAATGAAGCTCTAGTATTCTTCCCCCATTTCATCATTGCATGGAGGACCCTGGGCCCTTTGGACAAGGAGGAGGGCATGATGCACAAGTTTCCCCCAAGCGTGGACCTGGGAGGAGCCACTGCCAGCTCACACACAGACCCTTGGGGGAGGGTGACCCAGGACTACAGAGGACACAGCTGCTGAATCCCCACAAGTCCAGGATCACAGCAGTTACTGTCTTGCAGTAACTCAAAGAGAAGGTCTCAGGCACCCCCTGCTGGTCTCCAGGAGAACCTTCCCGCTTCAATGCTCCCATCCTCACCCTGTTTCCTAGACTCCTTTGTATCCAGGTCCTGAGAGTGACCTCATGGGAAGGAAGAGGGTGCTGACCTGGTGTCCTTACTGACTTGGCCTTAATGGTAGATTGGTGGACTAGTGGGGAGACTGACGCAGGGGAGCATGGGGACTGCTGTGTGACTGAAGACAAGCTCCTGGATAGAAAGCAGAAGACATCTGCCAGGCTGGGCCCAGAGGAGACAGGTTGATGAGGGGTGAGTGAGCAGGTTCCAGGAGCGGGACACACAGTGTGCGCTGCTGGTCCTTCCAGAACAGGGCTGAGAGGAGATGCAGGCACCCTCTAGGATGTGGAGGGAAGTAGGGAGCAGGGTCTGGACACCCAGCAGGATACTGTGGGACCTCATGTGCTTGGAATTTAACTGCAGGTGCTCTGTCTGTACAGAAGTGTGAGTAAAACTAAACATTTTAGATTTGGGGGAAGATTCCTGGGCAGGGTAGTTCAGGTGACCTGAAGATCACAGCAGAGGACACAGGGAAGGGTGAATTGACGTTTGCCTGGAGACTAGAGGAGATACCAAGGTGACTGGCCTGAGTCCAGGTTGTTGGCTAAAATTTAGATGTCCTACATTATTTTAACAAAATAGTAAGCTCCAAGCTTATCATTGCTGCCTCTAGCCAACCTACCCCACCTTTGTTTGTTCAGGCCTGGGCGGTGACTGGTTCTCTGATAAGGAAAAAATTTATTCATGAAATACCCACAGGACATAAGCAATAAGAGATTATTACACAATATCCTGTAACTCCTCCCAACATAAAGAGTCTGCCTATCTCAGGGTTCATTTAATACCACCTTTCTGATGTCATGTACAGGATGATCTTATGTGTATGACCATATTTTTTGTCATGATCGTAAAGATGTGACCTTTGCTGGAATTCTCAGCAGACAGGTAGTTGTACGACCTGGTGTTCAACTGAGCCAGGCTGACCCTCTACATGGGACCTGCCTCTGTCCAGAGGACATGGGCTCACCATTTCTTGTCCTTTCCAGGCCTTGGTGGCTGTGATTGTAACCATAACATGAGCACAGAGACTCTGAGACACACTCCACAAGTGTGAACAGTGCCACAGGGGGGATGATCTTCACCTGGATTGTCTCTGATTCAAAACAAAATGTGTTCCATCTCCTCACCCCTGTTCTTTCCTCACAGTCTGTTGGTTGCTCATCTTTCCCGATCATTAGGTTGTGCATTTTCACGGATGCAATAAAATAACAGTCTTCTCTGTGTAGTGTTTCAGACATAATTTTATCTAAGAAATATACATGTGGTTTTAAAAGTGATTGTGACTGACAGTTTATTTCATCTGAATTCAATAAACAAGCCGTCATATAAATGCACAACCTATACCCTTGCTTCTCTACAGGGTGCTGAGAATGCAGAAAACTGTTACAAACATTCAGGTAAAGAGTTTTGGTTGCTTTCATTTCTGGTTATGAAAAAAATACTATAAATATTCACATAGAGTTTTTTCACAGGAATAGATTTCATTTTTAATAATTTTATTTGCTGTTATTTTCTGCATTACCAACTTCAAAAATTAGAAAATCAAACGAACCAATCATTTGTCTCATTTAAGCAAATAATAACATCAGGTGCTAACTGCACTGACCAATCCCACAAGAGGAGCCAAGGCAGGACTGAGCCCCTGGAGAAGTCCATAACCAAGGAACATCTCACTTAATGCAACATCATGAGATGGTAAATGAATACAAACCACTTAAAGGTAAACTGTTCACAAGGCCATGGACATTATTTTCTTTATTTGAAGAGATTTGCCTAGGGATCTGCTTCTGGAAGGGATTCTGAGGACAGGAGAGGTGCCTCACCCCCCCCCGCCACGAGGCCCCTGGACAGCAGCAGAGAAGCAGCAGAACCCCAGGCTGAGCCTTAGCAGCAGCTGCCAGGGCTCCTGCTCTTGGCAGAAGAGAAATGAGTTTGTATCTCACTTCCCCACAGGCCTAGAGCACTGTGCTACCACTGAGACTACCTTCATAGGACTGGCAGTGATCTGACACTTGCTGGCACCTGGGGGATGCACCCCAAGTGAAGTTTTGAGAACAATTTCCTGCTGCCCGGTTGATCTTCCTAAACAATTTGAAATTTATAAGAAAATTAAATTACCTGAAATAAGGCCGGGCACGGTGGCTCATGCTTGTAAGCTTCAGCCTATGAAGCGGCCGGGGCTAGGGATCGCGGTTCGAGTCCTGCCTGGGGCCCGTAGCGAGATCTAGTTCCAAAAAAAATAGCTGGGCGTGGTGGTGAGCGCCTGTAATCCCAGCTACCTGGGAAGCTGAGGCTGGGGATTGCTTGAGTCTGTGGTACCACGGGCAACGTGAGCCTGCAGTTCCACGGGCAAAAATAGCGAGACCTAGTCTCTAAATAAATAAATAAATAAATAAATAAATAAATAAATAAATAAATAAATAAATAAATAAATAAATAAATAAATAGATAGATAGATAAATAAATAAATAAATAAATTACCTGAAATATGAGCTCAAGGTGCAAAATGCTTTACAGAAGAGTAGTAGGAATCCATTACCTAAATCCATGTTGGTTTTGGGATACTACAAATGCATGCAAGATTTAAATTGCATAGCAATGGGGGAAATAGGATGCTTGCAGCACTCAGCATACTAAATTAACATGGTTATTCATCTGCATGCTATGTCTCCACATACCAGGACGCCACTGAGAGTGAGAGAAGCCTCAGGGACCCTGTGCAGCACTGAGGGCCACACAGTCTAAGTATCAAACACTGTGTGGTGGATCCACAGACACCACATGGGCTCTGGTGAGTATGTGCCTCTTACCAGCAGACGGCGCTGTGGGATTGCCCCACAGGCCCTATACAGCTGTTCTGAGGCTGTTTAACTAGATCTACTGGTCTAGGGGTTAGGCCCTGACTCTCAGTTGAGGACTCAGTAGCTGTGTTCTCTCTGGCCTAGCACAATCCCGGAAGCAGGGACCAGTGTGAGGTGGCAGCTGGTGCTTCCTGCCAGGATTTCCCAAGGGATGAAGCAGCCTCCCTCCTCCACAGAGAAGGGTGTGAGCTGGGTTCCACCATAGGCCAGAGAAGGGCTGGGAAGTTACTGAATGGAGCCCCATTTCCATGAGGCTGTGCTGAGGATGGGGACGAAAAGAAAGCCTACTTAGGTCAGCAAAACCTTGGAGTTCAGGGATATGTGAGCACCATGGCCTGGTTCCTCTTTTCCTCATGCTCCGCTCTCACTGTACAGGCTATAGGGTATGGGAAGTAGGGGAGGGAGGGTGGAGAGATGCTTGGAGCTCAGTTTCCTTCTCTTTTCTTGGGAATCTAGCAAACCCATCTCTGTATTTCCCCTTCCAGGATCCTAGGCCCAGTCTGTGCTGACTCAGTCAAGCTCTGTCTTTGGAAACCTGGGCCAGTGAGTCACCATTTCCTGCACTGCAGATGCAACATGGGATGTGGTTCTACAGTGCAGTGGTTCCAACAGCTCCCAGGAACAGCCCCCTAACTCCTGATCTATGGTACCAACAATCGGTCCTCAAGGGTCCCTGATTGATTCTCTGGCTCCAAGTCTGGGAGCTCAGCTACCCTGACCATCACTGGGTCCCAGTCTGAGAATGAGGCTGATTATTACTGCCAGTCCTATGACAACAGTTTCCGAGTTCCCACAGAGCTCCAAGCCTATGGGGAAATAAGACACAAACTCATGTCTCTTCTGACAAGAGCAGGAGCCCAGCAGCTGCTGCTAAGGCTTGGCCTGGGGTTCTGCCACTTCTCTGCTCCTGTCCTTGCCTCATGGGGGGCGGGGGGCAGAGCCCTCCCTTCTGTCCTCAGAGTCCTTGCCAGTGGCAGGATCCTAGGAAAATCTCTTCAGATAAAGAGAATAATATCCATGGCCTCATGAACAGTTTATTTCTAAGTGGTTTGTATTTGTTTAACCTCTAGTACTTTTGCATGAAATGAGATAGTCCTTGGCTGTGAAACATCCACAACCTAGGAAAGAGAGCACACCTCTAACTAAAGGGGTAAGCGAGACAAGCCCAAGCCAAACTGTGGTCACCATCCACTCTAGGAACCCCCAAGGAATCTTAGAACAGCAAGTTTTCCCTAACAGTCTGAGGAGGGGGCAACATCCAAGAAGAAGAAGGGAAACCCAATAGCTGGAAGTTACATTTAGTGGATATCCCCACTGATTGCAAGAGAGCACCTTCCGACACAAAAGCTTATCAAAACTACAAGTCAACCTCAGCAACACAAGCACAAGGCAGAATAAAACACAGACAAGCAAAGGGCACCAATAAACCTCCCGGAAAATACAGGTACCACAGTGACTTAGAACAAATCTGAAGACAAACCGGAAGGCGAATTGTTTACGAGGCAATGACTTCATTTTTGATAAGGTACAATTTATATTTTTCAAAAGATCACAGATTATTGGTGCCTTGTCTAGAAATGATTACAAAAATTATATACATTTATTTTCACCTATTTCTTCAAAAAACACATTTTATTTAGTTCTTTGTTATAGTTAAGTGAATATTTCATAGGGTAGTCGTAGTTGCAAACACTTAGCAGTTGCCAACTGCAACTCTAATCTTTGGCCAATTACTTTGTCTCTTAAGAGCCCAGAGCTGAAGAGATTGACCTTATAAAGTTTCATTTCTAAATGGGCTGGTTAGCTTTTAGAGTTATCATTTCTCACTCACCCCTTGTTATCTTTCTTAGTGAGTGCTTTTTTTATATATTATGATCTAGTTCTTTTTTCAACCAAGAATTATTCAGTAGCTTTTCATTATGTCCAGGATAAAAACTCAACTTGCTGTCATTGTGCATAAGACCAATGTAAGACTTATGTTCTGGTCTCTACTTGTCTAACTTCATCTTTAGGTACTTTACTCCTGCCACTAAGTATTTATTTTGTTAAAGTGACATGATGTCACTTTAAAGGACTCAATATACCATGTACTTTAGGGTTATAAGCTTTTAGATTTAAAACGGCAAGCAATTCACCTGATATCTTACCTTGAGTTTTTGTAATGTCATTTCTGACCCATTCTTCTGTATTGGGGCATTTGGGTGGTTTCCATATCCTGGCTATTGTAAATAGTGCTGCAATAAATCTGAGTACAGGAGTCCTTTTAAATCAGTGTTTTTGTATTCTTTGGGTAGATTCCCAGAAGTGGGATTACTGGTTGTATTCTCAGTAGTTTAAGGGTCCTCCACACAGTTTTCCATAGTGGCTGAACTAGCTTGCATTCCCACCAGCAGAGTAAAAGTGTTCTTTTCTCTCCACATCCTTCCGGCACATGTTGATCTCTCTCTCTCTCTTTTTTTTTTAAATATAGACATTCTTACTGGTGTGAGATGGTATTGTGGTTTTGATTTGCATTTTCCTGATTATTAATGATGTTGGGCATTTTTTCATGCCTTTTGGCCATTTGTATTTCTTTTTTGAGCAGTGTCTTTTTGGCTCTTTACCATTTTTTGATGGAGTTTTTTGCTCTTTACCATTTTTTGATGGAGTTTTTTGCTTTGCTTTTGTTAAGCTGTGTGAGTTTCTTGTGGATATTTGTAATTAAACATTTATCACTTTCATGGAGGGCAAATTTTTTTTCCCATTCAGTTGGGTTTATTTTTATTTGGTTATTGTCTCTTTTGCTGTACAGACATTTTTTAGTTTGACGTAGTCCCAGCTGTTTGTTTTTCTTCATTTTTTTAGCACCTGTAGATGTGTCCTGAAAGAGGTTTCTGAAGTGTAAGTCTTGGCGTGTTTTACCCATATTTCCTTCTATGTATTTTATGGTTTCAGGTCTTACATCCAAGTCTTTTATCCATTACGAGCTGGTTTTTGTACATGGAGTGGTCTACATTCATTCTTTTGCATGTAGCGGTTCAGTTTATCCAGCAACATTTGTTGAAGAGACTATCCTTGCTATATTGTATGTTTTTTGCCCCTTTGTCATAAATTAGTTGATGATACATGTGTGGCTTTATTTCCAAACTTTCTACTCTGTTCTACTGGTCTGTGTGTCTGTTTTTATTCCACTACCATGCTGTCTTAATAATTATAGCTTTGTAGTATAATTTAAAGCCTGGGAGTGAAATCCCTCCATTCTTTCTCCTTTCGGTCAGGAGAGATTTGGCTATTTGAGGCTTTTTATTCCATATGAATTTCAATAGTATTTGTTCTATTTCTGTAAAGAATGTCATTGAGATTTTTATTGGAATTGCATTGAATCTGTAGATTGTTTTTGTTAGGATGTAGATTTCATTACTTTTAAAAGACTCTTGGGTTTTCTCATGCCAGCCTAAGATCTAAGAAGGTATAGCTGTTTTGACTTCTAACATACTTATTAGCAACTAGCCTTTACTTAATATTCACTTGTTTTCTTCTGCTGGACCCAGTTCAGCCCAATTTGACCCAAATTCAGTTTGATTTCTTGGTAGATACAATTCAACTTGGCTAGTATTTTCAACAATTCACAATATAGACAAAACTAACAGGCTCCAGGAAATGGAGAATGTGCACTGGAAATGGGAATGGAGCAAATCAACAAAGCTCAGTAATTTGAAACTATATACAGGAAATGGGGGGTGGATTCCAGTATGGAATTGAGGATGGAACCAAGGGTTAAAGACCTCAAGTTCCTGAGAACCTTTTATTGGGTCCAACCTGACCCAATGAGCTCTAGCGTAGAAGGCCAATTAAATCAATTTGCTTAATGCAAAGATCTAAGCTTAAATTGAGAGAAATGCACACCACCTCCCTCAGAATTGGTGATAAAGATAGGGAACTTACTAAGGTTTGTAAGTGCGATGCCTATGTCTCTTCTCTGAAGAATTTTGGAAGTTTGATTTTGATCCCACAATTACCACCAAATATATAAAAAAATAATTGAAATAAATTTAGAGATTTCAATGGTTTTACTACATTATTGATGTGTTGGGCAGCATCTCATTGAGCTAGCAGATAGGCACTGCAAGGAACTAGAGAAAATGGAAGCATTTTGTAGTTAGAAAGAGGGTGAAATGGAAAGGTAACATATAAAGGCATTGTCTCCAAATATAAGCAGGGAAAAAAGAAAATAGACGAAAAGTAAAGAACAAACACCTAATTATGAGACTTTGTTTTTTTTTTAAATTCAGGAAAAATTATTGCCCGTAATTATCTACTTTCTGCTTGACCAGATATATGTCACATCACCTGTAGCTGAAAGGAAGTATTTGCTTTATATAAAGAAAAATTTTGGAACATATTCTTAATCAACCAAATCTTTGATATCTAGGACTGGCTGGAAACCCCTTCTGTGTACACCAACACAGCTTGTAAATGAGGACACCAATAAGAACATCTTTGATTACTATAGTTAATATTGGTCTGATATTAAAAATTATTCATGTGGATATGAAAATGCAAAGAATATGTTGTGTTTTATATTTTGCCAACTTATATACTGTCCATAAATATTAATAAAACTATTGAAAACTCTTTGAATGAAAAATGTTGCACATTTGGTGGTTACCCAGTATTTCATCTTCAGGGGTTTGCTACTTAAATTGTGGTCCAGGATCTGCAGCATCATCATTAAGGAGCTTTTCAGAAATACAAAAGATCAGAACCGTACAATGGAATATTATTCATGAATCAAAAAAGACAAACTTATGTCATTTGCAGCAACATGGTTGGAGTTAGAAGAATCATACTAGCGGAAATAATCCAGGAAGAATGGTCTCACTTATATGAGGGATACAGGGAAAACAAAGAAATAAACAGACAAGAAAAACTTAAACAGTCAATTGAATTAAAACACAGAGTAAGAGAGGGGGAGGAGAGTAGAGTCAGGGAGAGGGCACAAAAGAGAAAGATGGTTCATGGGTGATGGGGTGATGGGGTGGTGGGAGAACCTCGGGGTAGATAATGATGTAATAATGTGTGTGTGCACAATCAAAAAATAAAATAAAAATAAAAAAGTAAAATATCAGAACCCTCAGACTTATAATTCTGAACTTTCACCATAGCATTATCTCTAAGTGATTTGAGTGAATGTTAGAATTTGAATAGAAATGTTAGAATATAATAGAAAAGTACTATTTTAGGGAATTTAGCTAGCCATTTTGTCCTCTGTTCTTCCCAATTTTATGGGTTGAAGCATTTCTTTTGCATTTACACTTGTTTCCATCACTTATACTTGAAAGGGTCTTGAACAGTGATTATATCATTTAGGTTCTTTTTACCTCCTTGTGACTTGTACATTTTTGCTGAACTGAATTTATGATGGTGTCAATGATCTAGCCACATGTATTTGGATCACACACACACACACAAAAAGTACATCCACAGCAAAGAATCTATATCAGCTCTAATGCTAACCCATGTCAGTTGTTAATAACTCCCTGGTCACTCTCATTGTGTTGAGGACACTCAATTAGCATCATGTCTCAATAGGAAAGAAGATACGTAGTGATGACTGCTAACCACAAGATACAAATGCCATCCTCTTATCCCAAGAGCAGATTCACATTTCATAGCATAGTTAGTGGTGGTGGTGTTGGTCAAGTTAGCTTCAATATTGTTCCACATTCATTGATTTAACACTTATTTATTAGAACTTACTATATCTCAACACTGCAGCAGGTCAGTGATAAAGTGATGTACGATATACATGTTTCATACCTCTTTAGCCAAGTGGGGAAGAAAAACTTTAAGTAAAAATTTACACAAATAATTATTTGACTATAATTGTGATAACACTTAAGAGGAAAAATGCAGGAGATTGATCAGCTGCCTTCTTACAGACCTCATGGAGCCAGAAGCCTTAGAAATATGTCCTTATGACCTAAACCACAGGATGCCAGCCAGCAGATTACAGTACCACCTGTAATCATGTAAAAAGAAAAATCCAAAGATAGCTAAAAAGATGGCTAACTGCAAACATAATGCTTGTCATGTGGTCCTAATCAGAAGACTCAAGGAACATGAAGCTAATTGTGTCAAAAGACCCGCTGTAGATGATGAGCCATTTTCTCTTCCAAAGTTCTTTCTTCTCCAAGTTCAGAAGCAAATGAAAAACTTCCTCATGCTGCCAATCAGATTCCTGACCCTGAAGCCTGGAATGTAGATAACATGCATCATTTTCCTTTATTTGTCCTCAAGACATTTGCTCCCAAAATGCTGGTGTGTGAAAGTGACTTGAAAAACATAAAAGAGACCACACACGATAAATCTCCTAACAAAAGTCAGAAAAACTGATAGAGAAGTCATGGGTTAAAAGTACAGAAAACAGAAGATTTATTATCAAGTCTTTTTTAAAATTTTGGGGCACTCTTAACTGTCAAGTTCTAGGAAACTCTTGTTGTTGTTGGCATCTTAACATGTTTTTATTTGTTTAAATAAAGAATATTTTTCCTGTGACAAAAAAAGAGGAAAAAAGCACAAAAACTGAAAAAGTACATGAAAAAGGAACATAATCAATTCCAGAGTACTTGTACTTTCCTGAATCAGAAAATTTTAAATTCAGTCTTGAATGATGGATAAGAGCTGGTTTAGAGAAGATGCAACATAAAATTGTTTTAGGCAAAGAAGATCTTGGACAAAGGCCCTGCAACATGAAGAAATTTGGAGGATGTGTAAAAGGAGCAATATGGGCAGAATATAGAGTATTTAAAAAGTGAGCAACACCAAGGATGGAAAATTAACCAGAGGGTAAAAAGTAAAGAATCCTTATAATAGCTATCTAGGATTATAAGTTCCTTAGAACCTGGCTGATGTTAACCAGATTCAAATGAGCCACATTTCCAATTGGAAGATCAATTTAATAATTGAAGCCAAAACTTTCTTCAGAAATCAAGATCATTATGTTCAGTAAAAAAAAGAGAACTACAGAGATACTCATATCTACTGTGTACATACATCTATATATGTAGCCCAAGAGTTTCTCATTCATTCAAATCTTTCATTCATGAATGAACATAGCAGAGTCCAGTTAGAGACATTTTCACCTTGTTACACACTCCCTGGTGTTTTGTACATAGTAATTGCTCCATAGCTTTTACATTTAGGATTGACAAACAATCCTTGTGGGTCTTCTGTATTTCTACTCAATTTCTAAAAGGGTACTAGATACTTTTCTTTTCCAGATCATGCATTCAAAAAATAGTATATAAACAGTATATTATAAAGCAATGGGGTATTAAAAAGTTGAGATTCCTGAGTTCAAAGTTCTTTAATTGTAACCCAGCCCACTGGATGCCCAACAATCCTGGGCTGCTCCAGCTCACCTTTGTGGCATTCTGTCAGTGGAGCAAGGAAAGCCAATGTGGACATGAAGCTTAGGTTCCTGCTCCTGTATTCCCTTCCACCACCACCGTACGAATCCTTTCTGTGCCATCATCTATTTCCTTCCTCTTCTTTAAGTTCTCAGTCCTTCTTTCCTGTTTCCAGTCTGGCACACCTCTCCTTCCAATATTCTCTTTCTTATAATAAGCACTCTGACTCTTCTTTGAAGGTTCACTCTTTTTACTTCCTGTCCTTTTTTCTTCTCCATTCCTCCTAAATCCTATCTCATTCTGAAAATGTAAAAGTGGTTCTCTTACCTCTCCTCCCCTCCTCTCCAACTAAGATGAAAATTATAGAAAACATTTTCACGCACCCTTATTGAGTCACCCAGGAAAAAAAAATACTAATTTGGAGGTTGAAACTGAACCTCATAAGTATGCACACACACCTCCCTTGAGACCAAAATCATCTTGCCTCTGCCAGGTTTTACCGAATCACCCAAACCAAAAATAGTTAAGGAGAAATACAAAGAGAGCCTAAGCTAATGATTGAAACTTTGTTTATATCAATATACACACAGAGCACTGAACTAAAAGCAAGTTCATCTAAAGTACAGACAGAAAAATGCAGTTACATGTCCTGCAATTGTTACACACTTACAGAAACACTTAAAGGTAAAGTCCTCTGGGCTAGTCAACTGTGACTGTGTTGGGCCCACCATTGCAATGACCCAGGCTCTTACTGGTGAACCCTGGGGAAAACAGGGTGACCTAAATTCTGTGCCCTTACCCACATGATTAAGAACTTAGGACAAGCTCCAAAAGCAAATAGCATTTTTTTTAAAAAGGAGGAGCGAGAAAGAGAGAGACTAAGAGTGACAGATGGCAGCACCATCTGACTTGAGACACCAGGGTGTAAGTTGAAGTCAGAAAAGAAAGAGTTCTCATACATGGCTGCTTAATTTCACCCTTCTTTTCCCAGTAGCCACTGTTCAAGAATCAGGTTTATGACATGTTTGGGTTTGTAATCCTTGTCTCTTGAGATCTCAAGGAGGTTGAGTCTATAAAATCATGAGAGGGTGGAATTTATTCAGGAGTCACTCTTGGCTCAGTGTTCCTTATTGTTGCACAGTACTACTATTGCTTTGTATCATAAGTGACAATGTGAACCCAATAGAAAGAGCAAAGTACATGTCATGTTATTGTGAAAATTGTTTTCCACCAGGGTCCTCTAGGTTTTGGAGACTTGCAGATGTTTGTAGACCATACTTTGAAAATTGCTGAATGAGAAAAAGGAGAGAATACAAGGGGGGAAAAAAAGACATAATGGAAACAAACCCCTGAACTGAGTTTATCTTAAAGAACTATAGACTTTAAGTGCTATGAGGAGCAGATTAGAAGAAGAGAAAACTTCTGGAATTTATCAGGTCAGGAGACAGTTTTAAAAGGGCCTTGAAAGATTGGTACAATTTAAGGGGCTAAAGGGAAAGTCTACTTCAAAACATGTAGATGAACTAGACTGACCACTGAACTCTTGTGGATATCCAAGGCAAGTAGGGAATAAAGAGACTTTTGTTACTGAGGTCCTTGTCTATAAAGAGGTAAAAAGTGAATCTGTTTTTTTCAGATTAGTCAACATTGATACAATGTTATAAAGTTTGTAGCTTACATTAGAATTCAAACTGCTTATATCTTTTACAAACGTATGGGGAGGTCTATTCATCACTACAGTATCATAGAGAATAGTCCCACCGCTTAAAAACATCTTTACTTTAATTACCTAAGGGAATAAAAACCTTTAGACTGCTGAAGTGGTGGTGGTTGGGGGAGACTATTCATACCGTGAAGAGAAGTTCCTATATTGAAAATACATTGAGGTCTCAGAATCTGTTTGTAGACAACAATAGAAAATGGATATATCAGGGTGATTAAGGGGTTTTGCTAATATACTTTGATTTTTTTTTTTTTAAATCGAATGGCAATATGATTGTGGTGTCTCAGAATATTCATATAGGTCTGAAACTCAAAGGAAAATACTTTTGTTGAAAACACCATTTTGAGCTGTTGTTATTAATAGTCCCTAAACTTGGCAGGTACTGTGTCTCTTGAGCCCAGCGAGCCGTCACTGTGTCTTTAACAGTAAGCACCACAAGGCGTCCGCTCTATACAGATTTCCGCGGCCTTTCGCAATTGCACCAAAGCAGGCTCTCTGCGCTTGCCGTAACGTGGACTCTACCATTGCTGTCTGAGGGGGGATTTGAAGGCAGCGGAAGAGGGAGACCAGAGGGTGTGTGTTAGGAAAAGCCGGGCTCTCAGGGGGGTCGCTGGTTTTACGGATCAGGTAACCAGTCCATCATTCTCCCCTTCCCCGCGTCCCCACCCCCCCTGTTCCGTTTGGGAGCGGCGGCGGCCTTGAGCTTTGCTGTGTTCCCGCGCGGTGGCAGGTGAGCGTCCGACGCGCGGGCTCCCCGGGTCTCCTCCCCACCCCCCGCGTCTCCTGGGCCGGTGGCTGCGGCCGGCCGGGAGGCGGCCTCCGCACGCAGTAATGGCAGCGCTGTGAGCAGGGGAACGCGAGCTGACAGCCGCCGCGGTCGCCGCCGCCCACCTTTCTGGCTGGGGGCTTCGTCTTTTACTCCTTCGGGCTGCCTCCCCCTCCCTTTGTCCCCTTCTCCTGGTCCCGCTTCTGCATAAGGTAACCCCTTTGAGGGTCGGGAAGCCAAGCTGCAGGCGCCGGGAAACTTCCCTTCCCGGTTAATGGGTGGCGGGGATGGGGCGGAGGAAGGGAGTTGGGGGCCAAGAGGGGGAAGGGGAAGGCATGGTAGGGGGCTGCCGGGGAAGATGGTATCCTGAAGGTGATCCCGGCTCCCCGGAGCGCTGACCCCTAAGACTGGCCATCCGTTGTACAGAATCCCTGGCCTCCCTAACCCGGCCTTGGCCGACCCTCCGTCGGCCGGCCCCATTTTCCTCCTGAGGAGGCAAGGTGAGAGTGCGAATACTCACTCATTTGCTCATTTCTGTATTCAGAGGATACACGACTCTGTGTTGAGGGTGGTGGTGGGGGCATCAGTCGCTTACATCCTTACCACGAGTATTTTCACTTTTGTTTCCGCAGACAGTGAAGATTGATAGATGTGGGGAGCGGTATGCTACGTGCATACTAGACCTGTCTCGTCACTTAGGGTCTGGTGAAATATGATTCTTAGACTCTTTTTAGTGCGTATTGGGGAGTCTGGACCATACCCTACTATCCCACAATAGGTACATGTAAATAAAACATCTGTGAATTGCAGACTGTTGTTAAATCTTCACCTCTCCTGCCTGAATTACTATTGTTGAAGTGCAATACCTTGGAAGTTTCGATTTTGAAGATAAGATATAAACTCTTAACATTCCCTATAGACATTTCAATATAAAAAAACTTTTGACGACCATTCCCGGACTTAACATTCATAGTAAAAATAAGAAATAATCATTTTGTTTTCAAGAATTGCTAGCTACATAATAGACATTACAAAAACGGAAAACACTCTTCCTTAGTTTTTAGAATTTTACTTTCCTTTCCAAGTAGACAGATGAACAAATTAGTTATGCTTTGCTTTTTTTGCCCAAATTCGATGTAAAGACCCTTTCCAAAGAGTCACAGAGTACAGTGTTTTAGTTACCCTTTTTATCCTTAGTTGCTGTTTTTAGGTTGGGGAAACATACCTGTAATGTGCATGTTTAATTTATGAAAATTAACCTTTTCTGCGTATGTGAATATTCACAAGCATCTGAAGTTGTCTATCTTTACCACCTTCTCTGATGAGTTTCAGTGTTTTAGAAATGTGAAGATAGTTTGGCCATGTCTTTTATCTTTAGTCTGTCACTAAATTATATGTGTGGATCTTCTTTAAAGTCACTTTTACATTATCAGTTAAATATTTATTAAGCACTTGGTTCACATGCCAAGTATTATTACAGGCATTGGGCATATAACATGAAATTTCGGCCCTCGAGTTTTAATTCTGGTGGGAAAGGGAGAGACAGGTAAAAAATAAGATAGAAAAATCATTCCTGAGAATAACAAATGGTATGAAGAAAATAAAATAGGGAGTTGTGATAGTGACTAGGAACATATTACTTAAGATGCTGAGCTCAGGAAAGACCTGTCTAAGATGACCTTTGACTTGGTATCTAGAAAGTGAGAAGGATTTAACCTTTGGAAGTCTAAAGCAATTATGCTTTTCTGAGGGGATACACAAAATGGAAATACCTTGAAGTTGAGTGCTTGGGAGAGTACTCCTGTTTCAGGGACTAGAAACTGTAATGCCTTGGGATTAGCAAATTGAAAACTTTGTGAACATGCATCCTCAGAAGAGCAAAAAGCTTAAGTTATAATCTAGGCATCAGACCTGTGAGACAAAAACCAATTTAGTTTGATGTTATTATTGTAAGTATTTTGAAAAGTTACTACAGTTTTGTAAAACCAGATCTGATTTATAATCTGGGGGTGACTGGGAAGATATTTTGAATTTATTGTTTTTTGAATGTGAGTGCAGTTGATTGGGCCAGGGCTGACTTTGGGGTTTGGTTTTCAACTGCAGGATTGTAATGTCATACATGGAGATGGGGAAGAGGTGAGGGAAGCAAGTTGTTAAATATGGGCTTAGGCTTGGATTGGATATGCTGAAAAACATTGACTAAGTGTTCACATGGTGTTGAGAGGTAAGCAATTGGATATACATTCTGGAATTTAGTGGAGAGGTTAATATGTCATTCATTAAGTAAATATTTTCCTGGCACCAGCAGTGGTTCAGCACTAGAGCTATAGTAATGAGAAAAATACGCAGAGATCTGTACTTTCAGGGGACTTATAGTGATGAGGGGGAAAGACTGAGATGAGGAGTCATTAGCATTTATCTGTTGATTATGTTTTGAATAAATAAATAAAGCTTTATATGATTCAAAATGTATAATGTTTGATAGAGTGTAGAATGAAAATCAGTACTACTGTCTCCTGTTGGTGAAACCAAAAATGTTAGAGGAGTTCTTACTTGTCCTTCCAAAGATATAGTTTGTATACATATAAGCAAATATGTGTATTGTCTCCTCACATAAAGAAAGTTTTAGTGTACTTCATCTGTGTTGACACCTTGTATCTTTTAGAGTATTAAATGATATTTAAAAGTCTTGAAGCAGAATAAGACCACCTAATGAAAATGTAGAAAGATTAGAAAGCCCTATGGTTCTGTAACATTTTCTGACTTGATCCCTGCCCTCTGAGTTTTGGACCCACAGTTGTGCAGTTATTTAACAAAGCATTACTTTTGCTGAGACGCACTGTCTCTTCTGTAATTCCACCCTTCTCTTTATATGCTAGATCAGTGTTTTATTTTGATTCAAAGCAATGTTTTCTTACATGGACTATCAGCTAGATTCAAATAATTGATAACAGTTCTTAAATCTTAATATTATGAAGGCTTTTGATTGACTAATGCTAAGTCTTGGAAAAGTAAGTAGAAATTACAGTGTTCTGAGATTTGTAACAAGTTACTGCTATTTGAGATGTATGAATGAACTTCAGTAATCAGGTAATAATTGGAGTAGCTCTTCAGAATGGTTTGGCAGTTTTGCTTGAATGTGAAACTTAATAGTAATGTTTCTGGTACATTGTAAATGTACCTAATCCTTATTACTACAGGATGAATATATAGATTCATCCTGTGTGCTTACTTCGTAATTGGAAAGGCCGATTGGAGATATTAGACTAATGTATTTCCTTTATTTTGTAGCTTTTCTCATAGTGAGTAGGGTTAAGATTATGATGCTAACATCTGCAGCAATTTTTGGAATGTAGTTGAACCCTATTGATTGAGTCACCTGGAGAATATGGAATTTTCTTTCTAAATTGCTTTAAGCATAATTATTTCTAGAATTAAGAGTTCAGGCTCAGACTATGTTCTTTACAGAATTTATGACTTCCTTTATACACTTTGATTTTGAATTAGTTTTCTGAAAATAATTGTATCTTTTGTATTTACATTCAGCTACTGTCTTTTTCTGAGATTGTTAAGAACTTCATTTTGATTTTTCCTTCCAGCCCCAACCCCTAATTTATTTTGATTTTTATGATTATTTCTGTTATAGTTTTGCTCTCTTACACTTTTGCCAGAGAATAAATTAAATAGCTTCTTAACTGGAGAAATAGATTGATAGGAAATATTTGAGTACTTTTTGAAGCATTAGATACTAATTTTTATATATAGAGTTACCATGTGAAATATGTGTAGTATTTTAAACTATAGACCTATAGGTGTTACTATCTTACAGACTCAAGCAATCCCCAGCCTCAGCTTCCCAGGTAGCTGGGATGACAGCACGTGCCACCACGCCCAGCTATGTTTTTTGGAACTAGGTCTCGCTACGGGCCCCAGGCGGGACTCGAACCGCGATCCCTAGCCCCGGCCGCTTCATAGGCTGAAGCTTACAAGCACGAGCCACCGTGCCCGGCCTTATATCCTCAATTTTTTGATGGATTGACAGATTAGCAGTTTTCTTTCTTTAGCCAACTACAGTCTTCTTTAAGGCATTTAGAGATCTGGAATATAGTAAATGCTTAATAAATATCTTTTAACTCAATGACAGTCTTATTCTAGTGTAGTTTATTTTTCAAATAATGGAGTGTTGCATTTATACTGTGTAAATATTTCTTGAATTTCTCAACTTTGTTTTAATTCAGTTGAAGGAGAGAAAGTACTGGGTATTTAAATTTTTGAAATAATTTTAGCCTTACAGAAAAGTTATAAAAATGGTACAGAAAACTCAGGAGGAATATGCTTTACCTAGCTTTGCTTAATATTAACAGAACATGATGATCAAAACCAGGAAATAAATGTTGGAACAGTGCTACTAACTGAACTCTACAGATTTTATTTGAATCTCAGTTGAATCAGTTTTGCATTAATATCCTTTTTCTCCTTGAAGATTCAATCTAGGACCAGATAGCGCATTTAGTTGTATCTCCCAAGACTCTCCTGATCTGTGAAAGTCTTTTCTTATCTTCATGATCTTCATATTTATGATGTGTGGTCAGTTATTTTGTAGAATATGTCTATTTGGGTTTGTCTGATATTTTCTCATTATTTGAGATTATGCATTTTTAGCAATAATACTACGGAAGTGATGCTGAGTTCTACTCAGTGTGTTTTCTCACAAGGAAGATTCAGCATATTAAAGGAGAATCTAACTTATTTTTGGTTAAGGTTGTGTCTGTCAAATTTCTCCACTTGTAAAGTCACTATTTTTCTTTTTATGATTACTAGGTTCTTGACTTGCAGAGAAGCAAGGAGAGTCTTTGAAACTGCAGACAATCCTGTTTTCTTCAAACTTCTGCCCACTTATTTCAGAATTCTTTGGTAGATCTTTGGTATTATAGTGATGTTCACCTGATGTTGATTTTATATTCTCATTTCCTTCTAATTGAGTAAGTGGAATCTGCCTATAATGGAGAATATTCCCTTCTCCATATTTATTCATTTAGTAACTTGTTTACATTGATGTCAAGTCATGTATTTTTGTTCTGTGGTTTTCAACTTGTTAGGGTCATTGTTTTATTGTTCTTATTGTTCCAGTTGTGGCCTTCAGGTTGTTTCCCAGTATGTCCCCATCTTCTTTAAGAAAATATTCCTATTTGCTGGCACTATAATATGTTCCAGACTCTTTTATTTTTCCTATTATGCTCTAGAATCAGTAACTTTCCTTTGGAGCACTGATTCCTTCTGTTGGAAAATGGTATTTTGAAACCATGGTATTTGTATTCAATGTGCCCATTTTAACTGGTGTGTCATTGCTCTTAGTCCTATCACTAGACAGAGTTAGAAATATATGTACATGTACTAATCCACGGATATATAAACATTTTTGTCTATTTCTATTCCCTTTTTTGTGTGTGCTTATGAAAAATCATGAGTTCATACTAGTCAAATACTATAGGGTTAATGTTGGCTTTCCCCTTTACTTAAAATTGCTGTTTTCAGACATTGAAAAGTAGAGCAAACTTTTCTAATAGTTAAAATAATCAAGTAAATAGTTTGAATTTAACAAAATAATGAATGTGACAAAAAAATGTCCAAGTAGTCCTGAACCTTGAGACAAATTTGAACTAGTTCTCAAAATATTTATTTCATTTGGTAGAAGTTGAAACTAAAAATTAAAGTGTTTTAGGGAGCACTTTGCACTGAGATTTAAATACTTTCTCTTACATTGGAAATTTGTTGTCTGCGTGATCTGGATTTTAAACTTGGAATAAAGATAAAGTTTTTGTATTGTGTTGTTTACTTGAAGTATTTGTAACATGAAATTGTCCATTTTAACCATTTTAAATGTACATTTCACTGATGTAAAATGTACTGTTAGTATTATAATCATCATTTTTATCTTTCAATTTTTTTCTATTACTCTAAATAGAAACTACAGTAACAAATAGCTCCCCATTCCCTTCCAGTATTCTGTAATCTGCTTTATGTCTTTATGAATTGCCTATTGTCATGTTAGTAGGCTCATACAATTTTTGTGTCTTAGTTATTTAACTTAATATCTTCAAGTTTCATCCACATTGTACCATATTTCAAAATTTTATTGTTTATGTAATATATCACATTTTGCTAATCTGTTCTGTTGATGAGCACTAGAATTGTTTCTACCTTTTGGCCGAACTAATTGGGACTAATGCTGCAGTGAACATTGAACACAGGTATTTTCCAGTCCTTTCAGTTCCTTTGAGGGTTTATCTAGGAGTACATTTGCTGGATTCCTGGTAATTTTATGTTTACCTTTTTGAGAATCTGCTAAACCATTTTTCAAAGTGGTGACACTATTTTACACTCTCACCAGTGATAAGCAAGATTTTCAATTTCACATCAATGCCAACATTTGTTAGTTTCTGTTATTTTGTTGCATTATTTCTTGTTTTGAGAATATCCATTTTATTGGGTAAGAGGTGACTTCTTATTGTGGTTTGGATTTACAGTTCCTTAATGCCTTGTGATAATTCAGTATCTTTTTATGTGTTCTGTTTGCCTATCTATGGAGAAAGAGTTAAGCAAATCTTTTATCATTTGAATTTTTTTTTTTTGTAAATTATTGAGATACATAGCCCTTGATGTACTGTGGATAATAATCTCTTATTAGATATATGATTTGTAAATATTTTTTCCTAGTCTGTGATTTGTCTTTTCATTGTTTTGTGCTTTAATGCATGAAAATTTCACAATTTTTATGAAGACTGATTTATCTGCTTTTTTTTTTTCTGTTGCCTGTGCTTTTGGTGTCATATGCAAGAAGTCATTGTTTTCCTTCTGAAAGTTTTAGATATAAGTATAGATCTTCGATTCATTTTCAATTAATGTTTAGTATATAAAAAGTAACAAGGATGGTGTATTTTGCATGGATTATCAGTAGATAACTTTATATAGGCACTTCCAGATATCTTTAAAGTTTGATCTAATTTCTAAATCATTAACAAAAGAGCATTTATAAAAAAGATAATCAAGGATGAAGACAATTATGTGATGAAAGGGATTACATTTTTTCCTTACTTGAAACAGATACACATTAAAATGAACTAATCCTTCTGAGACAATGAAATGACATCTTTTTAATAGAAAACATGGGAATAAAATATGAGAAAGTAAAGGCATAAAGATTTCTGCAAGAGTATTGTTTTGATCCTCACTAGTTCGAAAGCATGGATAAAAGATATACAGAAAAATACCATAACATAGACCTCATATTAGCATTGTCCAGCCAACTCAATATATATTTATATATACTGAGTTTTCACACAATTTATGTTTCTGGATAGAGAAAATGAAACAGCAACTCACCTAGATCATGTTATTTAGGATATTAATTTTCAGGAGATTTAGGATATTAGTATTAGTTTCATAGGCAATTTAGAGTATTAGTTTCTTGATTTATAATCTTATTTTTCATTGAGATAAAATTAACTTTGGTTTCAGGTATACAGCATATGTTTTGATAGTTATATATATATTATTAGAAGATCATCACCGTAGTTAACATCCATTGCCATACATAGGATTTTTTTTTTCTTGAGATGAGAACTTCTTGTAGTCTCTTAGTAACTTTTAAATATACAGCACAGCATTATTAATTATACACACCAGGCA
Organism: Uropsilus gracilis; assembly: GCA_004024945.1. Lineage (NCBI taxonomy): Eukaryota > Metazoa > Chordata > Mammalia > Eulipotyphla > Talpidae > Uropsilus > Uropsilus gracilis. The sequence continues at coordinate 24,293 of PVHY01015905.1, forward strand.
TATTACTTTCCCAAGAATCACTTATTTTGTAGCTGGAAATATTTATCTTTTAACTATTCACCTATTTTGCCTGTCCCCAACTTCAGACAATCTCCAGTCTTTTCTCTGAATCCATGTTGTTTCAAATCCTACATATAAGTGAGATTGTAGGATATTTTTCTTTGTCTTATTTCATGTAGCTCTCTTATTTCATAGTGCTCTCAAGGACCATTTGTCATTGTCCTTGATATGCAAATGGAAGAATACCTTTTTTGTGAATGAACAATGGTATGCCTATGTAACACATTTTCTTTATCCAGTTATCCATCTATTTATGTTTAGGTTGTCTCCATATATTGGCTATCAAAAATATTGCTACAGTGAACTTAGGGATGCATTATCTGTTATTGAGTTAGTGTTTTCATTTTCTTCAGGCAAATAGTGTTAAGTGAAATTGCTCGATCAATGCTGTTTCTGTTGAAGCATCTCTATACTGTTTTCCACAGTGGCTATATCATTTTACATTTCCACCAGCAGAGTTTCAGGGTTCCTTTTTCTCTGCAACTTTCCATCACTTATTGAGTTATATGAGTCCTTTATGTATTTTGCATACTAACACCTTTTCAAATAATGATTTGTAAATATTTTTCTTTGGATTGCTTTTTCATTTTTGTTGGTGGTTTCCTTTTCTGTGCAGAAACCTTTTAGTTTGATATAATGATTTCTTTCCATTGGTTTTTTGTTTTTTGTTTTTTTTTGCTTTAAGTAGATTTTTTTCTGTGTTTCTTTTAGGAGTTTTATGACTTCACGTTTTATTATCAAGTTTTTGATGATCCAGTGTTGGGTTTGTCTTTATGTATGATGTGAGATAACGATCCAGTTTTTAACGTGTGACTATCCGGTTTTCCCAGTATTGCTTATTGAAGATGCTGTCCTTCCCCCCATTTATATTCTTGACAACTTTGTCACAGATTCAACAGTATTCGTACGACCTTGTTTCTGGACTTTCTTGACTTCAGTTGTTCTTTTTTTTAGCCTGTTACCATGCTCTTGACTTGATAGCATTTTGTAAAATAGTTTGAAATAAGAGAGCATGGTGCCTTCAGCTTTAATTAGGGCCTTTTGCAGTTCCATACAATTTTTAGGCTTATTTCTGTGAAAAATAATATTGGAATTTTGATAAGGGATTGCATTGACTCTGTAGACTGCTTTTCGCAGTACACACACTATTTCACTTGGTGAGCATAGAATGTCTTTCTACTTCTGTCTTTGGTGTTTTTTCACTAATCTGCAGTTTTCAATATACAAGTCTTTCACTTCCTTGGTTAAATTTATTGTTAGGTATATTGTTTTTGATTCACTTATAAGTGATATTGTTAATTTCTCTTTCTCATACTTTGGTCATATTAGTGTATAGAAATGCAACAGATTTTTGTGTCTTGGTTTTTCTCATTTTAACAATGTTTTGATGGAGAATTTAGGATTTTCTATATGTTTTCTGCAGATAATGAGTTTTATTTCTCCTTTACTAATATGAAATGCCTTTCTTTTTCTTGCTTAATTGCTCCTGCTAGAACTCCCAATACTATGTTGTATTAAAGAGGCAAAAATGAGTATTAGTGTCTTGTTCCTAATCTTAGAGGAGTTGGTATCTCATGGTGGTTTTGATTTATATTTCCCTGATAACATTTTATCACATGCCTATTGGACATCTCTGTGTATTTTTTGGAGTAGTATTTGTTTTCTCTGTCCATTTTTGGATTATTTTTTATTGAGTTCTTTGTAGATCTTTGATCTCAGTCCTTTGTCACATGTAATTATTTTTTCCCATTCAGTAAGATGTGCCTTCATTTTAGTCTTTTTTTATGTGCAGAATTTTTTCAGTTTGATGTACTCCCAGTTGTTTACATATATGTTTTTTGTTTTCCTTGTTTCTGGGGATGAATCTGTAAAGACATATCTACAGTTTATGTCTTGGGATGTTGTGTCTATGTTTTCTTCTATATATTATATGCTTTCAGATCTATCTTACGTCTTGAGTGTTTCATCCATTTTTAGTTGACTTTTGTGTACAGGAGTAGTGTACTTTCATTCTTTTGCATATGGCAATCAATTTTCCCAAAGCGTTTATTGACAAGACTTTCCTTGCTTTTGTATATTTTCTTGGCTCTCGTCATAGATTAGCTATTGGAATATGCATTAATGTATTTCTGGGCTCTCAGTTCTATTCCATTGGTTTGTGTGTCTGCTTCTCATTTCTTATTGTGGGTCTGTATTGCTGTATCCCTCCCTTTCGGCACTGTTTTTTCAGTGCTGTTCTGAAAGGTTGTGTCCTTGTCATTTGCCTCAAGGCAAAAAATTTTTATTTCTTGTTTGATTTTTTCATTAACTCAGTGGTTGTTCAGTATTGTATTTTTCAGTCTCTGATTTCTTCATTAACTCAGTGGTTGTTCAGTCATGTATTATTCAGTCTCCATGTAGTTCCTTGCTTGTCTTATTAGTTGACTTGTAGTTCAGTTTATTATATGTTACAGATTTTTTGCTTTGTGGTTACCTTGAGGTTTATCTGTAATAATTTGTATCTGTGGAAATCTTTTAAGTTGATAGCAACTTGAATTTGATCCTATTCTAGAAATGAGCATTTTTGGCCTTACTTCGTGTGTTATGCTTTTGATGTTACATTTTATATCTAAGCAATGTCCTTCAATTACTGTACTCATTGCCAGTCTTACTATTTATGCCTTTTAACCTTTATACTAACGTATAACTACTAATGCACTAACCTTACTATTATTTACCCTTACAGTGAATATTATTCTTTCGTGTGTTTTTCTTGTTACTACTTTCAGTTTGAAGAAATTCTAGCATTTCTTATAAGGCCATTTTCGTAGTGATGGACTCCTTCAGCTTTTTATTTTTTTAATTTGGGATTCTCTGTTTTTGTTTTTTTTTTTTCAAATCTGTATGTAGCTTTGCTGTCTAAAAGTATACCTAGTTAGTCATAGCTTTTCTTTCAGCATTTTGGATATGTCATACTTTTTTGGGTATGTCATTGTGGCCTGCAAAGTTTCTTCTGACAAATCTTAGAGACTTTCCTTGTATATAAAAAGTTATTCATCTATTACTGCTCTTATAATCCTCTCCCATTTTGTTAAGTTCCGATATTTTAATTATGTTTCTTGGTTTAGGTCTTATTCAGTGTCTCTTATTTGAAACTCTTTGAGCTTATTGGATCTAAATGTTTCCTTTACCTAGAGAGGTTTTCATATTGTTTCTTCAAAGGAGAATTCTTGTTGTCTTTTCTGCTTTTGGGAGCTATATGATGTGAGTTAGTTTGTTTTATGTTATTCTGTAAGTCCCTGAAGTTAACTTAATTTTTTAAAAAATCTTTATTTCTCTGTGCTGCTCTGATTAGGTGAGTTCCATTATCTTTGAGTTCATGGATCATTTCTGCTCCATTAGTCTGCCTTTTTACCTTTTTTGAACTTTTTGTAATATTTTATGTACCTTCCCTTTATTTATGAAAATATTAATGTTGATTTTTTTTTTCACCCTTTACTCTGGAAAATAATCATATGTCACAAAGATATAGTAGATAATAAATCACTATGTACTTTTCAGTCATCCTCAATAATTATCAATTCATTAGTAAACTTTAATTTGAATCAGTTCTTAGTACTTTATTACCTTTAAATATTTTGTAATCTATCTCTGGGTGATAAGAACTTTCATTTTTAAAGTCTTGTAGTTACCATTATTTAAAAAAAAGACTAATTATTTAAACTCATCAATTGTCCCATCACTATTTTAAAATGTAATTTTAAAATTGTATTTATTAGATTCTGGATCCCAATAACCAGTCACATTGATTGATTAATATTATGCCTTTTCAGTTTACATATCCCTATCTTTCCTTTCTGTTTCTTTCTCTTGTAACATTAGAGGATTTTTTTTAATGAAATTTGTGACTCACTAACTAGTTTCTTATAGTCTACAATTTACTGATTATTGGTTAAGAGGCTTAGAATTTCTTATGTATACATAGCATAGAAAGCACAAAAGATATATTTAGTAAAGGGTAGGTAAAGATAATACTGCAATTTCCTTTGCTTACCATTAAGTGTGTGTAACATTGGAACTTAAATTGCATTTTAAACACCTCTAGAAGGAAAGCTTTTAATATCATTGTAAAAAAGAGTTTATTCATTCATTTGAGATACAATTTAGTTAAAATTACTGATACTTAACTTGGCACCTTAATTTTGGAGCAGTCATAACTTGTCATATTAAGCATACTAGAATGGATACAGAAATGCAAAAACAATATAATGTTATTAAGGTTAAAGAAATTCTAATGTATTACAGAATTTTCCCAATATGTTAACTGAATATGCTATTGATATAGTATTAAGTGACTAGTATAATATTTACACAGGTAGACAAAGGGTATTTAAGTAAAAGGTAGACACAAACAAAAACATGTACATAACCTATAGCGATGGAAACTGTTGAGAAGAGCACAGGAGTGTGAGAGTAAGCCTGATAGTTTAGAATTTGTAATCTTGTTAGTGTATTCCCTATTTTCCCCATCTCTCAAAATTGCAGTGCTGTAATTTTTTGCTAGATATTTTATGATGAACTTTTAAAATGTATAACAGCTTTATTGATGTTTCACATGCCATCAGTTTGTTTGTTAAAGCATACAGGTTTTGAAAAAAAATTACTTAAAAGTTTTTTCTTTTACTTTTTTGTATTTAGAACCTATAATGCATTTTTTTTTTAGTACCAATTACACTCATAGGCCTTTTACACAAAATTTATATGCTCAAGTGTTAAAACTGCAACATCACATGAGTGAAACATAAAAGAACTTGAGGTTATAGTAAAATGGAAGATTTTCTTAAAGAGAAAACCTCCGCAAAGGTCATGTCCAAATTTGTGAATCCTCACCTATGTGCTGAGGTTATACATGACAAGCCCTGAGAGCAGGCACTTGGAGAAGTAAATTTTTTTAAACTATTGACATAGAGAATGAAAAATGGAAAAACTTAGAGAGAGAAGGAATTCATTGTTTGGCACATGTCAAGAGGTTATCTATCCTAACAGCAGTAGTATCAGCTGAGCAAAGACCAGGGTACAAATGGAAGCCAGAGAGACCTGTCCTACCTGTGTCTCTTTTTAAAGGTTCAATGGTGGCTCTGCACTACTCCTACTTCATAGAAGCTCCTGTTGAAGGAGTCAGGAATGGAGTCTGGAAAGCCCTTTTACCACTGAGTTGGCTTTGAGCATTACCCACTGAATTGAAGATTGCTCCTCACTTTTTCTCTTGCAGTTTTCCACATTGAATGTTTGTCACCATTTTTATGTTGATGAAAGTCAGATGTCTGGCTGCTTGCATGTGATCTCAGAAGAGTTTTCTCTGGGTTGTCATGTATTCAAAGAAAACAGCAGTCACGAGGCATTGTCTGTGCACAAGTTAGTGTGGTAAAGTTTTCCATTTCTAGAAAACTGCCAGTTGAGGTTCCCCCCCCCCAAAAAAAAAAGCAAAAGAGCTGGAGTTAGACAGATAGCAAATATATTTCCAGAATAAAAAGGTTTTCATTTTCACCAGGGTTGCAGTGTAATCAAAAGAAATAGCAGTCATTTATTAAGACATCATCATTGCATAGCCAGTATGGCAAAATTCTCCTTTTCTAGAAAACAGTGTGTTTACGTTAAAAGGTCACAGGAATCTCAAAAACAAGTAAGAGATGCTATTGTTTAAATCATTTTCTCTCTACTTATATCCCAATTGATGTCAGATAGTATAGCAAATAAACTTGTAAGCTACATCATATTCAAATCCATTTAGCATATTTTATATAAATTCAAAGACTCATCAGGCAGAATTTCTGTTGGCTCTATTAAAACTCAGGGCAACTCAGATTGAATTCTCAATCTGATCTTCTATAGGGCAACTCAGATTGAATTCTCAATACCCAGTCTTTCTAGCTTATGGAGCCATGGCACAGTCTGTTCTCACAGGACTGCCTCTGCAGTATTTGTACCTGCCTGTAGAGTTAGGGATCCGTAATTGCTGGGAAGTTCTCTGGAACCCTACAGATGGCAGGTTCTTTTCTTCTTGACTCTATTCAAACCTCAAGTCCCAGAAACAATTTCTCATTTGTAGTGTTCCAAGCAAAGCCCCAGTGATATAATCATATTTCCAATGCTATATTTAAGAAGAAAGAAATAATGCTCCTTTTCTAAGTTATCCAAGAATGCCATCTTATCATGAATAGTAAGCATGCCTGTTACTATTTTTATACTATTTTTATATATTGTGATATCAAGGAGAGAGAAAATATAAACATGCTAGTTCTCACAAAAGCACTATTGAACGTTTCTTCAGATCATAAAATTCAGATCATGAGAGAAAATTTTCTCCTGGAATCAGAAAAACCATGAAACATGAAAAAAGTGTCCTTTGTAGCAAGAACTTACTACTAAGATGATCTTCATCTTAAATAGTTCACTCAGTTCATTGTAGAAAACACTCAGTCTTAAGTTCTGTCACATCATGGATTTTAAAATATCAATAATTAATTTATTTCCTGTTAATTTTTCCAGAAATAATGTCTGCAAAAGTTAAACATCTTAACATTTGATAGCATAGTTGTCAAGAACTTTTTCCAAAGTTATAATTTAAAACATAAAACAGCAGCAACCAGAAGTGACAAGCTTTGTTGCAGGAAATACCAGACATTTAGAAGCTTTAGAACACCACTGCTAGGATGCATGTGTATACTGAGGCTAGGAATTTCTCTCTGGTGACAGTGCTTCCTATTGAGTTCCAGTTTACCAAAGAAATACCAGATAGGTTGAAATTGCTTCATGTCCTTCCTGTAAGAAAATGGTGATGTTTTCTTGTTATTTTAAGTACTCTACGCATAAATTTTCCTCTAATCAGACTACCAATTACTCCTAATTTAGATATCTGAGTTGTTTTGTTCTAAGTGTAAGAGAAAAACACCATCTAATTACTCAGTGACAACTTAAGATATTAAAACTTCACTTAGGCTCAGCATGATGCTGACAGACAAATCTAACTTATTTTGGAATTCCTAAACCTTCAAAGACCCTTAATCTTTCAACTATAGTTTTACCTGATATTCAGAGACTTAAGGAGTTTGCCTTACATTGCCACTTCTGTGCAGCTTGTACCCAGCAAAAACGACACATTTGAAAAAGAAGAAAAAATGCACTAAATACCTTTAAAGACATATTTCAAACTAAGTCATTAAATTCCAACTTAGTTGTCACTAATCAAAGATTATCCCAGAACACACTTCCTGGAAGAATCTGGACCAGTTCCCATTAATTTCTGAGCTCACAATTTCTATAGGTCCCATCTAGAGCATTTTTATTATTTCCTGGAAGCCAAAATAATTAGACACAAATGGGAAGACATACAGACACAAAACATATTGAGCCAGGCAGCTCCCTTAGTTTTCATTTAATTCATTTGAAATATTTTATGAAATTGCAGTTTGATTCATATTTGCTGCAAAAAAAAAAATATAGAACCAAAAGAGAAAATCAAAATTAAGTTCATATATAAACTTTTTCATTTAGTCCTTTCTGACACCCTTGGACATTGTTCCTTGCAAATAATCAGGTAATTTAAAAAACCCTCATGGACACATGGTCCAGCAATGTTGCAGAGTATTCTTGCACAAAGGGTCCTACCATTCAAAGGCAAAGAGTAGCTGGTCACTGGCTTCCACTGGGTTGTAGCAAAGGGCGTTTTTCAGAACCAATACTAAAAATCAGCTGAAGTCCCCAGGTATGGCAGTTCATAGGGCAAAAAGGAGTTGACCCATTTGATCTTTGTCCTGGACAATCTCATGAATGACCCTCAAATTCTAAATAAAAGGTATTCCTTTGTACGGGGTCTACTTAGCAGTAAAATTAGTGTTGTAGGGCAAGTTGTAGTGGGAAATAGCTTGATCAAGGAAAAAACTTACAATGCTGGCTGAATTCCTTTTTCAGGCATTTTTTTTCCCTTTGGACCTGTTTTCATCACTTCTGTTTTATAAGGTCTGCATTTTTTGGCACATTCTGGAGTTCTGTCATTCCAAGCCATTGACTTATCCTTTTGTAGATTTCTGGGAGCAACTTTGCACCTTTTTGTTGGATTATCCTGAGTGAGTAGCTTCTGGAATCACAAGACATGTTCTAGGGATGTGCAGCCTCGGATCTTGGGTGAGGAAGTAATCTGTGCATTATTTAAGTTTGTTTAAGAGTTGATGGGAATTGGGTGTTCTGTGTATTTTCATCTATCAAGGTAAGGGGAAAGCCTCTTTGCTCTTCTTTATGCTGTTAATTGGGCTGATAACTTTTAAAATGTAATTTACAGGCAACATACAGGCTTTTATATGTGAGAGTTCTTCCCATCTGCCTCATCTTCTTTTGCCTGATCAATTCCTCCAGTTGTAAAATAGTATGATAGTTCTTAGATCCATGAACGGGACATTTTTCTGACTTAGAAATGCTTACATGCACATTCCTAACTTTGTGTGTATGTAGACCACACAGTGTTATAGTAAAAAATATGCTTCCTACATGTTAACATACATCTGAAATAGTTTCAGACCCCCAGATATTATCCAAGTGGATTCTTGCCTGGAGTAGAATATTCATACCTCCACTCAAACCAAAAACAAAATTGCAGAAAATGGTCTCACACATGCCCAAGAATGGCGCTATCCTCTCACCCTCAACAAAAAGTCCTGAGCTGTAAGTTGGGAGCAAAGTCCATGCATATGTGCATAAGACCTGCCATAAGACCAAAATCAGCTTTCATATACCAAAGTTTATACTCTCACTCAAATCAAACCTTAAGGTTGAACTAAAACCTGAACCGACATTCTAAATCAAAATATGCCAGGTTTATTAGGCTGAATTAAAACCAATCTCTAATTTAGAGACAAAAAAATCCTGTCACATGTCTGTCAGTTGCACTGTTTGTTGTGACCAACTCAAGGAAATTGTCCCTTGAACTGGCCAACCATGGACATCTGGCCCCTTGGGCCAAACTTGTGGAAAGAGGATAACCAAGTTTGTGAGTCCTCATTCACATTCACTGTGTTCATAAGAACACAGTACAAGATCCTAAAGCAAACACAGATAGAAAAATAAATTTTAAGGATATAATTACATAGGGGATGAGATAAGGAGAAAAAAAATATTGCTTGGCATGTTGCAAGATACTGTCCATTGTACCAGCAGATATCATAAGCTGAATGGACACCAAGGTACATGTGGAAGCCAAAAAAATGAGATTTATCTTGCTATGCCTAGTCTTTTTAAAGGTTCCCCTTGTGGCTCCACTTTGTCTCCAGTTACTATCAGCCTCCCCTGTTAAGGAGTCAGGTGGAGTCTTAAGAGCCTCACCTTTTGCCATCAAGTTAGCTCTGAGTGTTATCACTGTCTCAGAGGTTGTTCCTCATTGTTCTTATAATTTGACATTTGCAGATAATAATGGGTTTGACTTATTCTTTCAGGATTTCAAGTATGGGACCATGATGTTAATTTCTAGGAAGGCACAGAAATGAAGACTAAGACTCATACATTTTAATGAGTTTTCCACAGTTTGGAAGGTTAAGAATTGCTAGTGGTCATTTTTCTTTCTTTGCCTTGTATCTTTGATATCCTATGTAAATTCTCCCCTGAATAAATGATCAAGGAACAATTTAAACTAAATGAAGGAACTTAAATTTTTCAGTGTTTTGAATTTTTGTTTCTCAAGCAGATAATTTAAGCCTATAGTACTGGCATATTTTATGTTCATGGTTTGTTAATTTTTAATGCCTTTTAGTAGGCTGGTGTTTCTCTTGTCCTGGGTTTCATATTTTTCATCTGTGCAAACTGGGTTATTACTGCAGCTGTACTCATTCTACTATAAAACCTGGTAGAAAAGTCAGTGCTGGTTTGTTTCTGTCAAAGTCAATTCAGCTAAAAGTCTGTATCTGAAACCATAAAATAATTTATACATAAATAATTTATACATAGGGTATGTAATATTCCATTTTTTGTAAGGGAATAAAACTAATGTAAAGGGAACATTGCCAGGTTCTTGGTAATACACTTATGAAATAACTTCTAGTCTCGGACATTCAGGTAATTTTTGTTTAGGGTGGGTAAGTGTTCTTAGAGAGGTAAACATAGAGTTCTCATATAATGTGTAAGGTAGGGCACTTACCTTAATGAGTGAATTCAGGGAAGTTTTTTAAAAGCAGATATACTGGACTAAGTAGAAGGGGAAAGGAAAGGAAAAGTTTTGATAGAGACAGAGTGCATGAATCAGTCTGTTGTGTCCAGTGACCTTTGAGAAGGTTATTGGATTATGATGTTTAAGGGAGGGAGTCTCATGAGAAAAGGAAACTGGGGAGCTACTTTAGTGTATGGTCAAGTCATGGAAACTTGGTGTGCCATATTTCCAATAAGCTTAAACTGAGTGCGGTTAATATTGGAAAACACCAAAACTTTTCTGGTATAATTTAAAAAGAAAGAAAAAAGAAACAGACTTTCTATGGAAAGGAACCAGAGAAAACCCAAGCAAAAACCCAAAAAAGATATGTCATCTTAAATCAACAATATTTCTTCAACATAAAAAACTCCTCTTCTAGACCTTCAACTTCCAACTAGAAATGACAAGCCATAATTTCAATGTGTGTCTA